>JABUQX010013515.1:0-64155 GCA_015478945.1 Trachelipus rathkii
AAAGTTATAAAATTTTCTCTGAATTTTATTATTAATTGAATTTTCTTAATTTGCATTTTCGAAATTAAACTTTTTCTTTTCTTTTAATTTTACTAACCTTTTCATATGCTCTCTCTCTCTCTCTCTCTCTCTCTCTCTCTCTCTCTCTCTCTCTCTCTCTCTCTCTCTCTCTATTTTAGTATTGATGTATTTAATATTAAAATTTGAGAATATTAATTTATCTTTTTACTGTGGAACTTTTATATCTTCATTTATATATTATATAATTTAAGAGAATAGTATGAAGATATTTTATTTAAAATAGGAACAGCTCTTGCAATATATATATATATATATATATATATATATATATATATATATATATATATATATATATATATATATATATATATATATATATATTGCAAGAGCTGTTCCTATTTTAAATAAAATATCTTCATACTTCATACTTCATCCCATTGCATAATTATAAGTAAAAATTATAAAATTTGTGCTTGTACTTGTGCCAAGATTTGCGTAAATAAAATTTTGACATAAGTGCGAGCAAAATTACATAAAAAGCTTTTCCCTGCCATGTTGAGCATTCTTCTCTTTACTTCTCTCCCATATTCTCTCCCACTCAGTTGGACTCACGACCAACTTGCTTGCTCCAAAGAAGAAAGAACAAAATCTCAACTTTCAAGCAAGAAAGGAAAACACAGGAAAAGTCTGTGACTTCTCATCAAAAATTAGAAGATATAAGAGAATCTCAATAAAGTGGAGACTGTTGTTATTTATTATTTTGTTGAATAAATCATCATTTTTTATATGATATTTAAATCATTTTCCAACTCATATAGAGGCATACATCAAGGACCGAGAAAAATCAAAAATACATCAAAGAATTTATTTTAAGGGCCTATATATATATATATATATATATATATATATATATATATATATATATATATATATATATATATATATATATATATATATATATATATATATATATATATATATATATATATATATATATATGTGTGTGTGTGTGTGTGTGTGTGTGTGTGTGTGTGTGTGTGTGTGTGTGTGTGTGTGTGTGTGTGTGTGCGTGTGTGTATGTGTGCGTGTGTGTGTAGGAAAGATATATGCTTGTATTTTGGTCGAAAGAGTGGGTCGAGCGATTAAAGGACTGATTGGTTTTAGAAGTTTTAGAAGTGCGTTTAGAAGTTCTAGAGGATGTATGGATAAAATCTTTACATTGAAACAAACGATTGAGAAAATGAGGGAGTGAAGAATAAATTGTATTTATGTGTTATGGATTTGAAATAGGCGTATGATAGGTTTAATAGGGAAGCTCTATGGCAAATGTTAGTGATGTACGGTGTTGGTGGTAGGCTTCTGAATGGAATCGAAAGTATGTATGTATGACGATGGTGAAGCATGTGTAAAAATAAATGGAGTTGAAAGTGATTGCTTTAATATTAATAGCGGAGTGAGGCAGGGATGTGTTATGTCTTCCTGGTTATTCAATTTTATCTGGATGGAGTTATGAAAGAATTAGAGGTGAGGGTGGCAGGGAATAGTGTTAGAATGATAGAGAATGGAAGAGAGTGGAGGGTGCCCTACCTATTATATGCGGATGATTTGGTTTTGTGTGGCGAATCTGAAGAGAGTTTGAGAGGATTGATAGAGTGAATTGGCAAGGTGTGTAAAAGGAGGAGTTTGAAAGTAAACGTACATAAAAGGTTATGGTTGTGAGTGAGGACAGTCCTCGGTGTGATGTTATTTAGATGGTGAGCAGCTGGAACAAGTGTCTGAGATTAAATATTTAAGATATATGATGAATGAAAAGGGAATGGATGATGGAGAGTGTAGTAGGAAAGTTGTGAATTTCATGAAGGTGGCTGGTGCAATTAAATCGCTGGTAAATGTAATGGGATTAAGTTTTCAGTGCGCTAGGGTCTTACATGAGGGTTTATTGTTACCTTTGTTAATGTATAGTAGAGATACTGTGGTCTAGAATAAAAGGTTAGATCTAACGTGCAATGGGCAATCTTAGGGGCGTGTTAGGTGTGAGAAGGATTGATAAAATTAGTAATGAACGTATTAGAGAGTTGTGTGGTGTGAAGAAAGTGGTAAATGAGAGGATAAATGAAAGTACGTTGAGATGGTTTGTTCATGGGGAAAGGATAGATGATAGTCGGTTGGTTAAGCGGATGTATAGTGATGAGTGTGCTGGGAATCGGCTGGCTTTGAGACCGAAGAAGAAGTGGATTGAGTCAGTAAAGGAATGCCTGGATGAGAGAAATGTGAGTTTGACAGAGGCAAGAAGAAAGGTGCATAATAGGAGTGAATGGCGAGGTTTTGTGATTGGGCATGGTTGTGGGCTATCAGAGCTAAGGGATGAACCCCATATTGACGAGATGCCATAGTGAGGGGTCCGTCGCGGTCCCCTGAAGCTCTAGGGTTGATTTTCTGACTGCGACGAGTTTCACTAAAAGGTATAAAGGGGGCGGTAAGGCTTAACTCTCTTGACTTGCGCCATATTTTTCTACTGTTTTTCTGTTTCCGTTGCATGTTGCGCACCTTACCTCCATTCTTTTGAAGAGAAGGTGACTGATGCTGATTCAAAATTCAAATTCAAAAACAATTTATTCAGAAAATGAACAATATACATTTTAAATTTTAACTTACAGTTTTAATATTTAGCTGTGTTATATAATATAATATTTAATGCAATACAATTTCTGAAAGGGGGCTACTAATTGCAACACAATGTTGTGTCCTTTGAGCCCCAAAATAATACAAGCATGATTAAATTTAAATAATTGGGTCTAAGGATTGAGCTTAATGTAATCTCAAAACCAATTTTGATAAAACTAGAATACATAATAGTAATAATATTTATAAATATAGTTTGGGCAACTTTAACAAGTTTAAATAAAATATTATAATACAATATTTAATGCAATACAATTTCTGAAAGGGGCTACTAATTGCAACACAATGTTGTGTCCTTTGAGCCCCAAAATAATACAGGTATGATTAAATTTAAGTAATTGGGTTTAAGGATTGAGCTTAATGTAATCCCAAAACCAATTTTGATACAATTAGAATACATAATAATAAAAATATTTATAAATATAGTCTCGACAAGTAAAACAAGTTTAAATCCATGATGATAAATTTTATATATATATATATATATATAGAGTATATATATATATATATATATATTATATATATATATATATATATATACATATATAATATATATATATATTACTGTACATATATATATTATATATATTTGTATTATTATTATATATATATATTAATATTATTATATATATATATAAATATATATATATATATATATATATATATATATATATATATATATATATATATATATATATATATATATATATATATATATATATATATATATATATATATATATATATATATATATATATATATATATATATATATATATTTATATATATTATATATTTATATAATATTATTATATATTTAAACAAATATTCTATATATATATATATATATATTACATTATTATTATTATTATATATTATTATATTATATAATTATATATATATATATATATATATATATATGTGTGTATCTGTGTATGTGTGCGCGTGTGTCCTTGTATGTGTGCGCTCACGCGTGTGTGTGTATAGGTAAGCAGTTGAGCCCTACACAATATACGAGTACACTGGTTGTTCTCTACTATTGAAATGACCCCTAGTACAAAAAATAAAGCACAGCTGAAAGTTGTTTAATTAATCTGTTTCGAATTTCATAGAAATGTACAAAGAGCACCTTAAGGGGGTCACATGGCATTCTGCTGGTTTGTTCCTGGGTTTCAGAAGCAAACACCAAAATTCACGAAATGTCACAATTTCTCATGTTATGAGCACAACAGCTGCAAGAGCGACACCAAGCAATAATAAGACAGAGAAATATCACGCACACCTCGGATCAAACATATATGATCAGCAGCGGCGTGAGACGCTGTTCCGTACATTTTACTACTGAAACACTCCACCTTCCTGACATTATGATTCCTTCGGGAAATTTTGAACTTGTTAAAATATATAGAACTAGTGTACTTGGGACCCCTATAGGGGTATATGGTATTTATCTTGGATAGCGACGATGCTGACATGGTCTTGATCCCAAACCTGTGTAAAACTTTTCCCCATTTCTTATTATTATTATATATAATTATATATATATCTATTCATTATTATTCATTATTGATTATATATATTTTATTATTATTTTATATTATTATTATTATTATTTTATATTTTCTTATTATATTATAATATTATTATTCAAAACTTATTATTAATATTATTATTATTATTATTATTATTATTATTATTATTATTATTATTATTATTATTATTATTATTATTTATTATTATTATTATTATTTTATGTTATTGTATATTAATTAGTATATCCAGTTATTTCTTTTTACTATTACATCAATATGTATTATTATTTTTTCTGCCTTTTTGTGTTCTATATATCTTACTTATCTCTCTCTCGCGCTAGATATATTGTTATTATTATTATTATTATCTTCATATCTCTATATTAGATGGATTTATCAATTGTTACGTACTACTTTATTAAGGATTGTGGTTGAAGTCGAAATTCTAATTTGTTTTCTGCGCATGTGTGTGCTCCACTTTGCAATTGGTCAGCCGTAGCTCTAAGATCTGTGTAACAGTGCCAAATCTATTCATTGGACTTAGACCAGAAATACCGTAGCACATCATACCGAGAATCGAACTAATCTATATTTCTTGAACACACCGATCTATGTATCACACGCTAGCACTTCTCACTATTAATAAATATCACTCATCTTCTCTCGTATCTCAGTATCCTAATATTAGTAATAATTCTTGAACTAATCAAAACCATATTATCTCTATCATTTATTAATTAATATATTTTATCTCTCAAACACTTCCACTTCCTTGAATCATTTATGCGTTATTTTTCTGATAACTTTGATCCGCCTTTAGTGATAGGTCCCTATCGTCTAGTTTTTACCAAATACTTAATTAATTGATAAGTTTAACTCTGTCTTCGATAGTTTCTTCTGCTTCTGCCTTATCATATCCTCTCACACTCCTTCTCAAACTTATAATTAATCAGTTTATAGATGAGATATAATGGCATAAAGTTCATTACTCTCTTCAACCTAAATCTATTCTACCGTCCAAATAGTCTTATTTAGATTACGTAGTTCTGTATACACTTGTTCTCTGGCGCATTTTCACTAGTAGCTTAAGAAGACTCTCTATCAGCAATCGACTAATCGTATGATTTCATTTTTAATTTCAAATCTGGATGTTCTATTTTTGAGTGTCGGTATTTTTTCCGCTTGATTAATTAATCTCTCGTTTGCTATCGTAATTTGCTCCTTGGCACTTATCATTGTGACCTTCAACACGCCTTTCGCTAATTCTCATTTAAATTTCAATCAGATTCGTAAAGGAGATTGACGAAGAATAATGACAATAAGAACGAATGGGCATTATGGTACGTCATATCTTATTGGTTTGGATTTTATCTTTTTTCGTCCAATCTCTACTCTATGTTTTCATTTACAGTCGACAAACTCTCATTAAATCACACAGTTGAGAATAACTCTCAACCATGAATTGCAATTGCCTTTGCGTTTCTTTCTACTGACACATCTTTCTGAGCCTCTTCAGTCAAAAACATCTTCTAAGAACCTGCTGTAAAATCTTGCTATTTCCTCTATATTCAGCTCTGGTAGTTCGTTTCTAATAACTCCAACAGAAAAGGCCAATCTCTTTGCCTCCTATTTTCCTCTCTCTGACTCAACCCTGGACGATTCTGGCATGGCCCTCTTCCTCCTCTCCTTTCTCTCTCGCTGTCCACAGTATGATCCACTTAATGGTGCAATGAGGCTCGCTTAACAATCTATATGAACGTA
The DNA here is from genome assembly GCA_015478945.1 of Trachelipus rathkii. NCBI lineage: Eukaryota > Metazoa > Arthropoda > Malacostraca > Isopoda > Trachelipodidae > Trachelipus > Trachelipus rathkii. The sequence continues at coordinate 5,996 of JABUQX010013515.1, forward strand.
AGAAACCGGATGGCCCGGATGCATCTCCCCGATTTTGAGGGGAGTGTGCATCCGCGCTGCACGAGGCCCTCGTTTCAACTCATTTTCTTCTATGTCTCAATACTAAGTGTTGGTTTTCTAGTCTGTGTGTGTGTGTCTGTCTCTAGGCTGGTGTGTGTTGTGATGTGTGTCGGGGCGGCAATTATAGAATCATTACTTTAAGTTTGCAATAGTCGTACCAGGGTTATTTGATACAATAAATTGATGAAAGTCTCAAATTTGTAAGTATGCTATTGCTATTATAGCCACAGAAACTGAATATTGTAATGAATTCTATGCATGGAAAGTGCACTGAGTTCTTCATTCAGTAGTATCACTATTTTCTTAGAATATGTCTCAATGATGTGCTCTGCACCTATATGAACTCTCTACAATGCATTTTTGCATTCAATATTGACCTATACTTGATTCGGATCTTTGTAAAAATAGCTCATGACTATAACTAAATTATCCATAACTGCTTAAATTCGTATCAGTATCCCCTTATAATTCTCAATGTACATATGTAATAACATATGTATTTAATAAGCTTCTAATATTACTAATATTCTAGAACGCAAAATTTAAAATTAGACAGTAATAAGCCTGCAGATTTTTTTTACTCCACGTTCTCGTTCAGCTATTTGTCTAATGCTGGTCTCTATATTAAAATTAATTAGACATTATTAAACTTTAAAATTTAATAACTATTTATTTAAAAAATTATTGTTACATTGATTTATTATTTGTTTCCATGATAGGCGCCATTTAGGACATAACTCTGCGCATAGACTAGCTTTGTTCGATTATTGATATATTCGATCTATTATTTTTTCGAGATGACGATAATTTTCTAGGACGTTATTCAACGATTTGATATGTTAGGCAGGTAAAGTGAGGTACTTTATTAAAAAAAAAAAATTAATATGGCACACTCATTAAACTACTCTTTTTTAGGTGTGACGTTGCCCATGATATAAGGTCCAAAACAGCAGAATTACACACTAAGGTACTACATTTCAATCAGACTCTCCACGCTTAATCATTATATAGTATATTATATTACCTTCCTATTCATCTTCTAGTATTACTTACCTTTGCATAGCTTGTCGTATTCAAATCTAGTAATATAACATTCAATATCATAGCTGTTGTATTATGGGTATCGACCTTCTTATATTTTTCTTCAATTGCTGTATTGTCCTACCATTGGCTTTCTGTTCTATCTCCTATACTATTTTACTTAAAATATAATATTTATAATGATCTCACCTGTACATATCATAACTAATCTATCGACTCACATTTTAACGTGAATTCAATCCCTTCTATATCTCAACTCATTTACAATTCTGTATTCCCTGTACTTATACTAATATTTTTACTTCTAGATGTAATAATATTGCCTCTTCGTCTTTTAATATTTTCTACGACTCATAACTTTCTTCGCTGATATATCTGTAAAATATAAATCTATCCTTGCTTTAGGGTATATATTCTAATAGGAAAGTTCCTAAGATCGACAAACATAGTAAAGCTCTCGAATTCAGTTAAACTCTACAACATTATTCTCTGGCCAAGCGCTTTGACTTCCAAATCAGTCCGAATATTATTTCATAAATTTCTTATTACCACATATCAATTGTTATGAAAGGTTGATAATTTCTCTGACGTATAGTATCATTGTTTAATGAACAAATATATTAAATTACATTTCTTAATTATCTTTATACTCAAATTAATTAAATATATCAATAAAATCTCAAAAATAAATGTCTTGGAAATCCTAACATTCACAAACGTGTTAACTTGAATGGCTCCACATATAATTTTTAAAATATGGCCTTCAACAGAGATAAGACGTGTTAGTTTCTCTGTGTTTAATACACTGACTGCGACTCTTGTCTTTAGTTCATAGCTCAGTTATATCACTAGGCATCAATAAGTTTGTTCTTGCATCCTGCTCTTGTACTAGAGATAAATCTAGCTGTTCTCATGTAGATCTGGTGCGTGGACGAGTCATCCTTGGTTTTCACCCGCGGTTTTACGTGAGATTATGCAGGGGCAAGTTACCATGGAGCCAAGCACCGAGGACCCTTATATACAACCTTGCTACTGGATGTTAGATCTCTTCGCATCTTGCTACAATATGACACCGTTCATCATTTAGGCAATGCGACTCCAGCGAGTTGCGCGTAGCTTAATGATAGTGCGACTATTCCTCTATATTTATATGAGTTTACTCAGGAGAAACGTGTGTGTGCTTACATAGTGATAATATTAATCCACGTATATAAGTATCACTCATAGCCTCATTACTGAAGCCCTCGTTAAGTGCACAAGCGTTGCTGTTGTTACTACTGATAAACTATTGATGATTAATATTGTGTCCATAAATATTTAGTATAACCTCCAGCATTTTAGTTTCACAATGCTGGTGTGCTATTTCTCATCTATTCCTGCTCACCTTTACTAGTAATCTCAGATTAGGAATGCTCTTCTCACATCTCTTGGTTTTCTGTAATACCTGAATTAACTTATCCCTCTCATCTATTAAAGCTCTAGCGTCATTTCAGTACTAATCTGCTAATTTGGCGTTTATAAGTAATGGATAACTTTTGAGCGCTACACAACACCCCTTCTTTAATTAATATAAGTCTTTCTATGATCCGTGATATATATATAAATAATGTGTTTTTTTTAAAAATACTGTGATCAATAATTATATATATTATATATAATATATATATATAATATATATATATATAGTATATAACGTATATAATTATTATATATAATATTATATTAATTAATTATATATATATATATATATACTATAATATAATATTATATAAAATAATATTAACATATATATATAGATATATATTAATATTAATATCTATATATATATATATATAATATATAATATATATATATAGATAGTAGTGAGAGAGTAATATAAGTGAGTCGAGCTATAACCTTAGAACAGACTCTCTCAGAAACCAAATAACAATATTTATATATTGGAGATAAAATACATAACAGAGTGGCACAACATAAACAGCTATATTATCAAGCATTATTTTATGCACATTGAAAATGAAATATTATTAACTAAAATATCCTTTAATAAATATAAATCATTAGAAGCTTGTGAGAGCCACTCACATATATGATTAGTTTATATAGGGTCTTATTTATTAAATTATAGTGTTCTGATTACAAATTATTTTATTAAGATATAATATTTAAAAATTTTGTTACTTCATTAAAGGCTTATTATAAATGAACTATTATCTATAAAAATTTACACTATAAGTCATTACGTCAATCTCGTACGTCTATTCGTTAAAATTCTTTAATTTTGCGTATCACTCTATCACTAATAAAAAGGTTTCTAATAAAGGAATTCTTTAAAAGCTAGCTGAAACCCCACAAAGAATATCATCTCCGACGGTTATCGATTGGGTGGCCTTCATTTAAATAGTGCATTACAAGGGAAGAGTTGAAAATTGTGCTCATCAAATAAAAAATAAAAAATAAAAAAAATAAAAAAAAATAAGATTACACAAAGTCGGATAAGCCCTATCTATTATCAAGCAAACCCCTGGCAACTAGAATACTTAGATAGCTGTAACTATGTAATGTGCTTTTCAGCAAAATAAACACTACTGTAAAGATGTTATGAGGATATCTTGAGTATGTTAGTAAACGACTTTTTAATAAAGTTCAATGGCTCTCGAATCAAATTGTACAATACTGACATGCTCATTCTAACTTTCAAAAGGATAAATATTATTAAAACAACCCAATAGCCCGAGAATCAGTCATCCCTGAAACACAGAAACTGAAGAGACATTCCGATTAGAGGGAGCAAAGATATGGAAGAATTGAGGTACTAGAATTCAGAAAAATCAATAACTATATAATAATAATATAATAATAAACATATAATAATAAATAAATAGTCGAATGATGCTGAATCACTAATCAGAAAGTGAAAGATAAATACACCATCCAAAATTGATCGGCCCTCATTCAGGATCAAAACTGCGCGAGAGAATTCCAATGTACCTAATGTATTAAAAATACAAAGTAGGACTATGTCTACAGACAAATGATTGATCACTCAATCCCTCATCAAGATTAATATAGCGACGGTAATTTATTACGGTGTACCTCAGTAGAGTAATGTATGAAAACTCTCATGAATAAACAGATTGCTTTCTGCCATTTTTTGATTATCAACTCACGCTGAAAAATTTTATCAGGTGGTGTGGTGTCAAATCTCACAATAGTTAGAGAAATATTACTTTGAATATATCATCTCGGGACAATATTGAAATTAAGATCTTGAGATCTGTATGCTATAAGAAGGAAAGTATATTCTATATATTTCATTGTATATATCAGTTTATTAAAGAAGAACTAGTAAGCGTATTTTTATATTTTATAATATTATGTTTTTAATCTAGAATTTGTAATTATTTAAAATTTTTAATTGGTATATAGGTTCTCAACGTCAATTAATACATGAATATAAATTTTTTTTACATCTCTTTTAATGAAATTAATGATGATTATAGAATTGCATGCTTTAATTGTTATATATTTGTTTATAATCTAATTTTAATGTACATATCAATATAGATGTTTATACTATAACTTCGTTATTAATTTAAAACTTATCTATGTGAAATAAGTTTTAAGAATAATTGTATAATATTTTTTATAGAATAAATTAGCTAACATTCGAACTTTTAAACGTTATATGAAAAAGGTTTATCTTTTTAAAAATTAATATAATTTTCTGCATTAAATATATTTCCTGTTAATATAAAAATGATGAGATAGTTATTGATTTATGGTAGAAAAAGATAGAAGATCATAGTATTGAGCACAACCAAAATATGAGAATACATGACTAAGTATTTCGTTGTACATGGAATGCAATCCTGAGTTGCCAGCGACACAAATTCATATCTTATTACTGGGTATTAATATTGCATTCAATTAAAAATATGCAGGTATCGGAGATATCGGAATCATATCGGCAGCATAAAAAAAAAATAGATATCGAATCTGCCCTCTTTTCTTGGTGATCGAGTACATCCCTGAAGATTATACTATATATATATATTAATATAGTAGATTCAACATAAAATTAAGTATATGATGAATATATAGTATATAGTAAGATATATATATATATATATATATATAATATGATATACTATATAATACTATGTATATAAAATATATATATATATAATATAGACTTTATATATATAACGAGTATAGGAGATATAAATATATATTATTAGATATATATAGGAAGATATATATAGGTATATATAGATATAGATATATATGAAGTATAGATATAGAGATGAAATCAGATGACGTATATAGTAAGTTAATAGTAGAGGAGAGAGAAGAGATATTGTATTAATATAATATAATATATAGGAGACAGCGACCAATGAGATCTTATGTCATTGGTAAATAGAAATTTATATAATACCTAGATAGAATAGCATAATAGATAATAATAATTAATAGAACACTAGAAGGGAAAACATAAACAGGAAATATTTATATATTGTAAATAAGTAGATATATATATATATTATAGATATAAGGCCTGCCGAATACAGAGAGAAAATTATGAGAGAGAAGAGGAGAGAGATAGAAGTAATAGTGGATAGATAGATTAGAGTGAAGATAAATATAGTAGAGAGAGAAGAGAGAGAGAGAGATACGAGATATAGATAGAGTGATATGAGATAAGTGAATGAGAGTAGAAGTAAGGATATGATTGCATGAATAATTACTCACTCACAGTAATAGTTTCCATTTTAAATTATATAATTGGTTTAATAATGTCTTATTGTTATATATTTAAATTAAAATTTATATCAATATATATTAATTAGCGGTATAAATAAAGTATAAAAAAGGATCATATATCAATATTGTAAATGATCCCTACTGTACATACCGGTTATCTAAAGTTATTCCTGAATTAGACTTCCAAGTATCACCGGCGGAGTACAGAGGAACTACTAATATTATAAATATATTAATATTCTTTAATTCTTTCTTACTATATGATAGGATATCCAACTCTATACATACTGTACTTAATAGCGGCTATCTAGTACATAACTGATTAAATTTGTCATCTAGTAGGGTATTGAGCCATCATCGATACTAATCCTCCACCATCCATTGTACGATACGGCGCACCTCTGCAGAATATACTAAGGTGTGGTGCATTATGCAATCTTCGCATGATTTTTTAGTGAAGCATTGAAAATCCCAACTCGTTCGTTGTGATGCCTCTTTCTTTTCAGCCACTTCTGTTCTGGTGGAACTAATTGCCATTTCTGATTATTCCTGTATTTAATTTCCCTACTTAAAAAACCACATGTTCTGAGCAACCTGATGAGATTTGCGTCTAGGCTGTGGGCTTGGGTGGGTTTCGTATTTTATATTCCTGCCCTACTTGAAAGAGGGCCAGGCGCCGATGTAGTCGTTGGGTAAGCTGTAAAAAAAAACAAAAAAAAAAAAAATCTAGTGAGTATTTTGTAATTCAATACAAAATCGATTTTCTAAAATATATTATATTATTTCTCATTATCTAAGGTATCTACTCCATCGTGAAGATAATTTACTTTATTTAAAGACGTCAAGTAATTATAATTATATATATATATATATATATATATATATATAATATTAAATAGTAATATTATAATATATAATTATAATATTAGATAAGATAATAGTATAATATATTATATATACTATATATATATATATAATAATATATTATATATATATATTAATATATTACTATATATACTTTAATAATATATATATTAATATTTAGTATATATATATATTAATATTATATATATATTATATATAATATATAAATATATATATATTATATATATATATATTATAATATATATTTTTACCTACTTTAATAATGTTTGAAGAATTGCTTTAAAGATACCTCCAGAAACACCAGGGAAACTTTTAATCTTATATCTTAATAGAATTATTTTTTTATGCTTATTCAATTAATATTAATATTATTATATATAAAAAATTAATCAATTACAAAGAGTTGTAATTTTATTAATTTTTAACAATTTTTTTTTATCGTATAAATGATAATAAATGTTAAAATTAAAATATATCTCGTCCTCATATATTTAGTATATTTATACAATAATAAAATAATGATAAATAAAATAATAATAAATACAGATATAGAAAATATCTAAATATAATTAGATAAATTGAAATTGAATGCATGAAAATATCCATTAAATATAATTACAAGTCATTAGATATTTAATATAGTGTATTTAACAATACGTTGTAATAATAATATCATTTATATTATAAGTTAATGGTGAGTGAATTTCTATGTATGTAACAATCCTTCCACTTAAGAAGCAATAACTGATAGTTCAACAGTTTCAATTGGGATATGTCCGGACATAAAGTCTTGTATCTAGTAAATAATAAATATATAGATATAATTAATAATGGTATATACAGAAGTTTATAAAGTAAAATATATTCATATAAATGTTTTATATATATTAAAAATATAGTGACCGATATAATATATAATATATAAAATAATGAACTTAATATAGTATTTGTGATATTTGTGCATAATATATATAATATATATAAGATATCTTGATAAATAAATTGCCTTATATAGACTATTATTAGGTTTACTATGATATGAAATAATAATATAATTAGTACTTATTACATCATGAATGAATAATATGCTATATGAAGGACCTTATATTATGGTGAGATTCGTAAAGATATTAAATATTTGAATTTTATTCCGATTTTGATAATTATTCTGATTGTTAAAATATAAATATATAATGTTTACTGATATAATTGATGTTAATTATATCATTAAGAGCCATTAATTTAAAATACACTAATCTGCTTATTTGGTTAAAATATCGAATGAATCTATATTGTCATATAATCACACTTATTTACATAAAATTAGATAAGGATAACTACAATACAAATACTACTACGTAAATATTATAAATAAAAAATTTATGCTCAATAATGGTACATTACTTTAAAAACTAGGATCATTATGTTATATTAAATAACCTAATAGTCATATTCTATTTATATATACGCGATTCGTGATGTTTTCATTCTTGAGTGTAATAAAGACAGTGACTGGTATATCGAATTCTACCTCATTATTTTTAATAGATCATATTGAATACAGTAGCTTCTCATATATATGATCAATTAACAAGTAATTAAGTATATTCAGCTCATATAGCTAGACTTAAAACACTCTTAAAATGAAGAGACTAATATAAATAAAACAAGATGCCAAATTGATTATAATACTATGTATATGTATCTCTAAAAAAGACGTATTTACTATATAAATTACACCTAATTACTTAAACCTACCACGCCATGATAATATAATAGCCTTTAAACGTGGCAATCTAAAACATCAGAATACATAAATGAAGATGGCGGCTATAATATAGTATTATATATATATATATACTATATATATATATATAGTATATTATATATATATATATATATAATATATATTATTATATATATATATATAATATCATATAATTTTTTTTTTATTTAAAATTTTATTATATTTATATATATTATAGATATAGTAATGTATGTATTAGGATATATATATTAAATAGATAAATTGAGTCTACGGAGAAGGTAATAATATATAATTTCCAAAATGTCACAATTTCATATTATCATTCAAATATTTATATAAATTATTATATTTTATGATTTGATTAATAGCTTGAAAACTTTGACGGACAGTGTTTAAACTAACCTAAAGCTATCACGGCAGAAGCATAAATACAAAGAACTGGATTCAAGATCCTCTCACAAAGTAATAAGTATCTCTCTAGAATAATTTGGTGTAAAGTCTTATGATGTAGTAGCTCGAAAATAGTAGAGCCTTGGTCAACAAAGGGTCCTATGGTAAGCAAGTAATAATTGTAATAATAACGTAGAAGACGATTGAGCTAAGATCAATTCATTAATCTTTTTCCTGGTTTTGCAATTATATCTTATTTTTCTTCAACTAATGTGACATGAGAGGTGAAGTAATTACTGAAAATAAATATTTACGAACTGAATCTCAATTAAAGTGGACTCGCTTTGAGGGTGAGTACCTTATGGCTAATGAACGGCATTTAGCTTCGTATGGATTGAATATGTTTTTAGCAATGAAAAAATGGGAAGGTAGAGCGTACGATGTATTTTTGTAAATCTGAGCTGAGGAGTAAGTTAGGCTCTCAATAGCGCAAATAAGGATAAAATGAGCTGCTCGAAAAGTGATAGACATTGTTCTACTCGGGATGCCATACAGTCAGTTCGGAAAAGAGTTACGTATGACAATGCCTTAGAAAATAGAAGAATTGGATATATTTGGCAAAATATTTTTACATAGAAAGGTACTAGTTTCGAAAAATATTTTATTAATATAAGAATAAGGATGGGAAGTAAGAAAATGTATGGTATGTTGTGTTTGTTTATAAGGTGATCAGTGATACCGGGAGATATTTCTGCTCGAGATTATTCTAGATAAGGAAATCTCCTTTGATTTTACCAGCTCTACCATGAGAATTGAATGAAAAATATTGACGGTGATAAACATTTAAGTTAACTGTTTAAAGAAAAGGAGGAGACGATAGAATGTGCTCTGTTTTGAAGCTTAAGTTGTCAAGGAATTTATGATAGGCAGTTGAGTTAGGAGTTAGATAAACAAAAGAGATTAAATTTGCAGTATATTGGCCAATGAGTTTGAAAAAATTACTTGACTTCAAATCAAAGTTAAACAATTCCATTGCTCACATAATTAAAATAATTGCCTTTGGCTGAAAATTGCAAACATAGACCTTAAGAGTAGGTTTTGTTATCAGAAAACTCAAACACTCGAGTTTCGGATAACAATAAGAGGTGAAGTTAAGAGGATTAAAAGTGAAATACAACAAAGCTAAAATTAAAATGTTATATAGATTAAGGAAAAATGAAGACCGTGTTTCAGGACAATCTGCTATTCCGTGGTGGAATGAATTGCAATAGTTGAGATTAACTAAATCTGACGAAATATCTATATTTTTTCCCGATAATCATTATTTTTATTATCTTTCATCCCTATGAAAGAGGACTAAAAAACCACTGCCACATCTCTCTCATATATAAATATATTCCCTTTGTCGATTTTTTTTGTTTAAATTCGGTCTAGTACCCATTAAGTTTAGATTGTTATGTTTTTCAAAGTATTCACAGAAAATCTGTGGCAACTTGATAAAACTTATCATAACCTTATTTATTTTACGAACGTTAAAAGAAATAATAAATAAAAACACCGAATAACAATCCTTATAAATATATCGTAATTGTGGCAATTTTTAATTAACATGTGGCAAAGTTGCTTCATACCTATTTCAAAACATCGATTATTTTTTGAAAAAGGTACTGATGTTTTTAGATAATGCTCCACTCAACTATTACGGAATCAATTCCACCATCAGATATCGCCATTCTCACAAATATTAATTTTGGGGGGGACAAATGAGGTACTATTTATAGAAGCTGCCCCACTTGACTTGTGAACAGAGAATGTAGTGTGTAATAGTAAGTATCGCGTGGGAAAAATAGAAGTTGAAGCTCCGACATTCTATATAGATGTGTGAACGGAGTAGAGCGAGAAAATTCAATGATGTTCTTACCAATATAACATATAATAGAAATTAATTGGTTTAGACTGAACAGTCTTGAATTAGCACCATACGGCTTAATTAAGTATTATTTACTTTTATAATTATTTATATGGGTGACATGGTATCCATAAAATTACTTAGATGGGTATACAATATGGCACTTAGCTTCTCTTATTGTTAATTTTTATGGTAGCTGGGACAGTCTAAGGTACACTATGCGGCATTCTATGTTATATCTTATTTATATTATAGGTTTATTAAACTGTTGCGAATTGAGAGGGTCAATGCCAGCTTCCTGAATTATTATTCTGAATAATAATTAAGAAGCTGCATTAAAAAAACTCCTTCAATAGAATGTTAATTCTCACGTTAACAAATACCCATCAAATATAGGAGACTAAGGGTAACTAACTGCTAACGCATAGAACCGAGTAATAGACTCTTTTTAGACTGCCAGGCAACCAATAAAAAAATAATAATTAACAAGCCAGATTGGCCCATCTAGAATGTCCCAGCACAATCAGTACTAGTCAGTACAATTCCCATAATAATAATAAAATAATGAATAATCTGATATATGACATAGCGCATACGAGCCGATCAGAAATTCTGAGACTTCCCTTAATGAACAACCACTCACATATTATTAACTGATATTAGTAATAAAGAATAAATAAATCATTAGTCCACAAATACTAACATACCCGATAATACCTTAAAGATTAGAGTACTAGTTAGTACTTATATACTAGTTTCAATATGCTATTCTTGGCATTATATATAGTAAGTTAGATATTATTATGCTATTATAGTCTATTGAAAGGTCTATATTATCAAAAATGAAAGAAGATAATAGAAGGAGTATATAATTTTATTTACTAATATTATGAGTACTATTTATATTGATAATATAGGTCAGATGAGAAAGGTATATACATTTAATATATATAATATTAAATAAGGCAAAAGATTTATTATATTTAAAACGATGTAAGTAGTAATACTTGTTCATCATATCTGAGCTATTATCTCTCTTTATACTTAGCATAAATTAGAAATAGGCCTATTAATATATAGTAAATTATAAAGTTAAATAAATATAAAAATATTGATAAATAAGAAAAACCGCACATAGGAACAGACTCTAGAATGTCCCAGTGCCACGACTCACATGATACAAAATACAGTTGTATAGGAGTACCTTAACCGAAACATAGCTAATGAACGCATGGTTCCCGTTTAGACTGTCCAGTCAACCAATAAAAATTATATATATAAAGAAGCCGAGCAATGGCCCCTCTAGGAATGATCCCTGGTCAACTCACAATGATAAATTCAAAGGGTGCAAATATGAAATACGAATAAGAATAATACTGAGAAGACACGCATGAGAGCATTATCTAACACTGAGTCTTCACAATCAACCAACTAATAATTAATACACACTGTATCAAAATAAATTTGTTTATATGCGAAAATCCGTCCAGGTGTAATTTCCAGCGATAAACTATTTGACCGATAGACGCTGATAAGACCTGGGAGAGAGAGAATGCCCTTAAAGTGATTTTTTCATCAGGTCTGGTTTATGTTCGCAGACTACACCCGAGAGACAGTTTAGAAAAAATATACTATTTTCTTTCGTTTTTCCAAAAAACCAAAGATAAACCATATTCCTGATGAAGAACATCAAACATTTGGTCGTTTTATATTCCCTTGTATTTGCGCTATTGGGTAAAATATAAGCAAAAGAACGAACGGTATCCGCAGAATTCAAATGTCATTATGATTAAGTATATCTCGATTTACACAGTGATAAGATTTAGGAAAACATGTTACATGAGCGTCATACGTGACACACAAACAAGTTTCTTATGTGTTCACGGCGTAAATCCCCCGTGGGTTCCTCGATTCACAGTGGATGAGCAGCATTCTTGCTGAAGGGGTTTTTGTGCTCTATCTATCAGCGACCAGCAGTAGTCCGTTAGGGCATACTCGAAGCGATTCACCGCCTTTACCACTCGGGCTGATAACGCACAATTTAATCTCCTACCATTTGACGCACAGTAACAAAAGAAATGGAGACCGTTTACTACGACTAAGCTCCGTTCGCTGAACGAACTACACAAGGTTTTCAGGAAACCGCTCTCCATGGTCCTGAACAGGAAAAGCCATTCTTTATAATCATCATTCCAAACATTCAAGCACGAGTTATATTGGAAAGTGTCACTGTTGATCATACAAGCTTTGCTAGATCAGAGTGTGCCGTATGTCAAATTGACTGAGACTTTTACGTTGTTCCCCAAGGAAGTTGTCTCAAACAAACCTGACGGAAAAGTCGACCCCAGTGGACAGCGTCGACGCACGTAAGGACGTGTGTAACCAATATCTCGCGAGTTTTTTCGAACTCTGTGTCCTCGCAAATGAGGCTGCCAGTAATCTGTAGGTCATTCGAAAATGCCGGCCTGACGGCTTACCTCAAATGTGTGACTACACCACGGGAAGGCTACGGCACAGGTAGATTTTGAAGCACCTCCCATCGCTACAAGTCAGCAGCGTGCGAGACGACAGATGACTGTTATCATTAACCCAAGTTTCCGATTGTGAAGCGGTGGTACAACAAACATCTGTTTCACGCGGGTCGGACACAAGAAGGTTCTGTCCTTTTCTTTAGTTTGAGGTGGTAATGGCTGGACGCCCTTGGAAGGTACTAACTGAGCATGGCTCGGAAACGGGAAAACCAAGAAGAAATATTGCAGTCCGCCAAAAGTATACTCTCTACGATAGCTGGAGAACTGCTAGGGTCCTCTGAACTGAGAGCTAGCCACTAATAAACATATAAAAGGAGCAATGGGGTAATTTAAATTAAGAATTATGTGTACGCGCGGAGCTAAGCTTGAACCTATATCGATAGAACACAGTTACACGGCAATACTTTACACGCTCGACAGCAGATGATTTCTCAGTATGATGCTACACGTCCGCGCGCTTGAAAATTTAAGGAATTGTTTACGAGGGAGAGCACCCCGTATAACTTGATCTTGCTTCAGATATTTATATGGAAATTTCTCTTTGCGCACGAGATTGTTGAGATTAGCGCAACAATGAGGAAATAGGAGGCTGTAACTCGTTTCTCCAGGGCTTTGTGTAGACACACTCTTCAATATAGCAGCGCAGCTCTCACTGTCTATGAATCGAGTCGCCTAAATATTCCTACAAGATATCATATTGAGGACAAAACGACCAGAGTTTAAAGGATTACAAAGAACACTCTGGGCGACTTATGGGGTACTCTGCAGATACAAGAGGTATCATTCCATCCCTCGCGAGACAGTCTTAATGAACAGCCATGTGATAGTTCTATGCTCTCTGTCGACAAGAACCCGCGTAGACAACGTCGCGTCCTGGTCTCACCGAGGTAGTATTTCTTTATCATTACGTTGAGTCATGTGAGACCCAACAGTCGGCGGAAGTCCTTCGAACACAAATTTAGAAATCTGAAGAAGTACCCGAATCACACAAGTATCAATTAGAACTCACGATTGATGAAGAGGCTATGGCGGACCAGCTTGAATGTTTCACCATTACTCTGCATAAACTGTATACTCTCCATCATATTGCAATTGCAGTGGTGGCCTCGTCGTCGCGGTCAGGAAGCTCTGCTCTCTGCACGCTTTTACAGGAAGTTCTTCGCAGTGAGCAAATGGACGGCGTTAAATTTTTAAAATTTCAAGAAGAAAATTTTATAGTGACAGGTCGGGTACCTTCCGAGGAGGACTGGATAGAAACACGATCCTCTACTGGAGTATAAATGAGACCAGTAGTAACGCCGCTACGAGCAGACAGAATAAGCGATATACCATATGTTTCCGGTCCCATAAAAAATAATGGACATAAATCTTGTATTTTTCTATGGCCAGTACGCTCCCGTCAAACCATCCGAAGGCCTCAAAACTATCAGTGGAAGTTTTCGTGCCCTTGCGTCCAACCGCCGGAGATATTCCCTCACGCACAGTCCACTAGACACACCTGATAGTGACGGTGCCTCTCAGGACATTATTCTTATTGGAGTCACCTCTAGTCTTGCTTGAAAGTAATTGCTCCTGTAGGGCCACAGAAGCGAATAAATCAATAAAAAGCAATATATAGATGATCCACTTCTCGAGTGCAATTAGAACCACCGTGGAAATATTCCCTATCCACAGAGAGCCACCACGATGTAGTGGCAAGATACAAGGGGTCAACCAGATTATTTTCTGCATGAAACGCGAGACATAGTAATGTTCACTTTCTAGAGCCACACCCTATTTCTATCAATATCTTCTATTCTGCGATAAAGAAAGAAAAAAGAATTCATCTATATCCTTTGTTTTAACAGAAACAACCATCGAGAAGCCAACCATTTATATATGAATAATGTCGCTATATCTCTTCCAGAAATACTAGATTGAACTCAAATTAACGCTTTACAAAGCAGATTTTGAAGCGACTATATATATGCGTGTCCATGACGATCCCAAAACCTTAAACACCATATGTGGTGTCTCGATTCTTTATACCGGCACGAGCATAGAGATAGCATGCCATTCAAAGGCTATACAATCCTGAACGACTTCATATATTAACTAGTTGAACAAATTACACTACAAATAGTATTAACTATTAGGTGCACGTCAATAGAAGCGGAAACCTGATAGCGAATTCAGGTTCAGAAAATATCGTGACGGTCTGATATGGCATCCAAAACCAAGGTGAGTGTGTTGAGCGGCAGAAATCACATCACCAAATTTAAAGTTCACTAAATATGCTGAGAAACGCCCATGAACGAATTTAATTGCTGTACCATATACTAATATATATATATACAAGTTGAATAATTAATAATATTATAATAAATAAAGTTAGAGCTCATTGCACACTGTTATTAATTTTCCCATTTCAAACTGATTGAAATCGAACGGGAAGACTACATTATGACCTCAAGCGTATGATTCCTATTTAGACTGTCCAGCCAACCAATAAAAATTAATAATTATATAGATAGTACTGCATTTGAGCCCTCTATGATATAGTCCCAGTCATATGTAATACATAAAATCTTAAGGATATTAAGAATAATAATTATTAGATTGCAGTGAAGTTCTGGGCTCTAAAAGATGGTAAAATATTTCAATTAAAATAATTTATAAGTATTTAAGCTAAATATATATCTCCTCGTTGCTTTTACGTTAAGCCCTCTTCAGAATATATATGTCATTTTTTAATAAAGATAGCTTAAAATTAGTAAAGACAATAATTTACAATACGTTAAGGCCTATAACAATCTATTAATATGACATTAATATATAGCAAATTAAGCATATATAATAATATAATAATAGTTTATATAACTAGAGGCGTAATATTTATTATTTAATCATTTAACCCAAGGCTTAGTTGTCTGTTGTCAAATATCTTACATGGAAACATAATTGATAATAAATAAGCAGCACTAAAAGAATGTTACAGACCTTTACGAAGGTAGCAATATGTAGCCAATAGTTTGATTTAGAATAAAATTCGAAAAAAATATACTTTTAAATAAGTTTAATTAAGAGGAGAGTGATTAGTTAGATATATTTTTTTATTTTCTTTACCTATTTGAGGGTTTAAATCACTAATTATATATAGAAAAAAAATAAAAAATAATAAATAAATATATAAAAAAAATAATCAAAAATCAAAAAAATACATATAAAATTAAAATTTTTGTATTATAAATTTATAAAAAAATCTATAGAGCCTAGCCGAACTCCGCAATCGGGTACAGTTATGATGATGTTGTTACTCTTAATCATTAGATTTTTTTTTTTTTTTAAAAGAAATTTTATTTTAAAAACTAATGGGTAACATACATATTAATTAGGTAGGAGAAGATGGGAAAGGCACAGAGGGTTGTAGACACCACTCTATAAGTCAGGAGAAAATCTGTGAGAGTCATGCCTGCGGAGCTTTGCCCGAGGGAGAAGAAACTGGATGAGAGTAGGAGGCTAGAAGAATGTATATCACCACCCTTCGGGGCAGTGTCTCCACCGGAGAGCCACGGAGGCCTGCATCTAGCTAGTTAAATAGAGTAAGTAACGGAGGACGGAGGCTACCTCTGCCCCTGCTACACAACCCATAACGGGGATCACGGAGAAAAACGTCCCCTCACAGGGTAGACGCTGGATGTCCCGCTCTGGGCTCGAAGCCCTTGAGACCCAAGAGTTATAGTAAGAGAAAAAAATATAGGGGATAATTTAGTAGTATAAATAGAGAGAGATAAAAAGTTAAATAGATAGAGAGTAAGAGAGAGGAAGAAGAGAGAGAGAGATAGAAGTTAAGTAGAAGAGAGAGAGAGAGTAAGATGTAGATATATAGAGAGATATAAGAGAGTAAATATAGATAGTAATAGTTAAGTAATATAATGAACGTAAGTAATAGAGAGAGAAGAAAGAGAAGTATAATAGAAAGTAAGTAAGTACTATAATAGAGAGTATATAGTAAGGTAAGACTCAATCATGCCATTCACGAAAAGCTACGGCGCGAAGTCGATCTAATAACCGGACTCACAGACAGCTTGATTTAACGTACTATAACGTAAAATTTTGTCTTACTGGTCACTATGATCACGCTGAACTTCTGGCTCATATACCCAAATAAATATCACATACAGAATATGAATTAAAATGAAGTTTATATATATCAGACAAAATTCAAAAGGTAGGATGGTTAGAATTATATACAATTAGAGGTACGATAGTGATGTGGAGAGATTTAAAATGAAAGATCGACTCGAATTTTATTGAAATATCATTGTTAGAACGTGGTAGTAATAGTGGAATAGACCAAAGAATCATCGGTAAGTATAGGGGAATTGATATGACTGTAATATCGAGTAATTAGGTAGTTTTGTTAATATGAATATAGTGAAAAATAGATATTACGGGTACTAAAAGTATTAAGTAATTTCTTTTAATTAGAATAATTAAAAAAAGGAAGCGCCCTCGTGAGGATGTGGTAGTAATAGAGATTGTTGAAAGTAGAATGAGTGAGGCCCTCAAATAACTAATAATATAGAGGTAAGATAAAGGAGCCATACAAGCAAGAAAACAACTTCCAATATAACTTACACATAGAGTAGTGCCTAGGTGAGTAGGAAGTGGGAAACAAATAATCAGCACTCATTGAGTAATATAATTATATATAATATGTATAAGGAGTGATTTTCTGTAATTTGTAAAAATAACATAAGTGAGTATTTCCACTACTATAAATCAATAGTAAATGTATATGGATATAGAATTAGAGAAAATAACTGTAAGAAGAGTCATAAGATGTATCAAAGTTGAAAAAATAATAGATATTATAGCTATATAATGCATGGTACATATAAGATAATAGGGAACAACGGATCCCGTATCATTAGTTAAGACAGATTATAGAAGACTATATGAGTAATTAATATTAATGTGGGTATGTAGTGCAGTTATGTATATATATATCCTATTACGGTTAGAGATATATATCACAAAGTTACTATTTGATAATATATACGGTAATCGTATATATATCACATAAGTAAATTTATAAAAGTATGTGGGAATGTCTAGAGTAAGATAAATCTAGAGTTTCGTAGTAGAATTATATTGAACAAACGCATAATTACTTAAACTTATTAACAAATTTAGTTTATATATATAATGCAAGATTAAGTAATAAATCACTATGAATAAGAAGATGATTAAGTATGGATTTTATACCTTCATGTGTTAATGACAAACTGAAAGGTTATAAGAAAATTTAAAGCAAGATAATAGGAATAAATAACCTAGATTAGTATAATTAGGGGTATATATGAGTATGTCCCCGACGGTATTACAATATTTTAGTAAGCGTGAAGAGAAAGAGGATCATGGAGAGGAATATGACTCACGAAAGTTGGAAACATTGCTTAGTAGGAGTGACCTGAAAAAGAATAAAGAAAGACGGGTTATTAGGTAATAATATAAGAGGGATAAAGGGTTTTCAGAATTGGATCCAAAGCTGTTGTATAATTACCGAATGTCATCAATATTAAAGAATCTCAAGTTGCGACTTTGAGTTTAACTGTATTTTAAGTTTAGTAATTTAATTGAAAAAATTATTTTATAATTAACAATAAATATGCATGATATGGTCACAAGATTTTTTTTCTTAATTATTATCATATTTTGTCTGTATTATAGAGACGTCAAAATTATTTTCTTCCCTTAGAACGAACTATATGAGACGAGAAATTGAGAGAAGAGAGATAATAGATAATGCGTGATCATAAATTTGAAGTCTATATTTAAGGCAACGAGAAGAATATTAATACGCAGGTTTTGACACACCACCTAATAAGTAAGCGATATAGGTCCAAATCTAGTGCGTGTATAATCACATTCTAATCCAGTTTTTAGCACTTAATTGGCGAGAGAGTGCTATAGATCGACCGATTGCGTTACAAAAAGTCTGATCACAGAGCTATATCTAGGATGAATGCACGTGGGTGTAGGGAATAGAAAAAAATTAACAAGATTGGTTTTTAATTGAAACAGATTTGATCATCTCTTGATGAGGAGTTAAAACTGCTGGGAAAACAAAGATTAGGATCACAAGGGCTTAAGTGGTCTACAGTAGAAATATAATACATTTACATATATCAAATCATATACGAGAACTACTACGTAAATATAGATTAGTACCTTGAGAGCATATACTATAATTGTTTACATTTTTCAGTTAGCATTTATTCTTAAAATTCGAATAAGCATTAAGGGTAAAAGAAGCACCTAACAGAATATATATATATAGTAAAAATATATGTACAGTATATATACGATGTTAGCATTTTACCAAATTTGTGCTAAAATTGACAATAATCGAACGACTTTTTAGAAATTTTATTTCTAGTCAATATTTCTAACTTAATTTCGTTCGCTAAATGAAAAAATTAACAAAATAATGGAATTATTTAATAGTAAAAGAATAATCGTAACATAAGTACATCGAGATATGCACGATAATATCCCTAAAAAAAACGAGAAAATTAGCCATTTAAAATTTTCAGGTAAACGAGTATATTATTTATTATATTTTTCTTTATAAAATCAGATCCGAAAAATAACATAAAAATCGATAAAATAAAATTAAACAACAGAGTTAAATCTTTTAAAACCATATTATTTAGTTTTATTGATAATGTATTAAATTAATAATATTATTAATATACTAAGCGTCTTCATCAAAGTTCCACCAATACTAAAAAATTAATTAACCTTAAATAATGTGAAAATATTTAAGAAATATATTATATTTTTTATTCTATTTATCCTATATTATCAATAATTTTTCTACTGGAACTTATATTATTATGTGTTTTGAGAATACATATAATATATATCTTTTATTTAATTTTTTATATTTTTTTTTATTATGATACGTGATATATATTTATTTTTTACTAATAAATTATACTTTAATTATTAATAAAATATATATTGCATTCAAAGCACAAATCTATACTAACACTTCACTACAGAACATTCAAGGAAATACTCAGCAAGGCAAGTAAAGATATCCAACACCGAACCGGAAGCCAGCAGTGGGAGGCCATACCATCAGAGAACTGTTCCAAAGGCCAAATTTTATCATATTTCAATAACCCCACTAACACAGCAAAGCATTCTTCTATCAAATTAAACTCTTCATAAAACTTTCCTTGGATAGAGATTCATTTTATTTAGGTTATCAATATGAAGTCACTAGACTTTGTTCAAATATAAACTGAGTATTTAATAAATAACATAAAAAATATCACTCAATTTAGCTAGTCGAAGAAACAAACCATTATTCACTTTATAGGTCCAAAGCGTCTATGTTTCTCATTTGTCAAACAACACTCCTATTACCCAACAATACCTAAGACAATTAAGATCATGGTATGCACTCACAATAGCACCCTTAGTCCTAACATTGAATATTCACTGTACTCCTATATAACACACCGCCAATTTGGCTTTGTCTAAATATACTATACTTATTAGCAACCACACACTTATTCAGTTCCAAAAATCTCTTAGCTCTCTCACCAATAATACTCGAGCGCATAAGACCACACAACCGTTCTCTCCTTAAACTGCTTTTGTCAGTATCATTAACGGTTTGACAACGGGATGTCATACACTCGAAGCCGAACGCGCGCTAGGAAGGTCAAGACCAACTAATATTCCAAATTCTAACCACCCTATTGCTCGAACAGAATGCTTTCTTATATCATTAAGATGGCAACTCTTTCTTGCTCTTAATCATATTATGCCCCTTGATCTTATACTATATATAGTCACGTCCATCTAAGCTCTACTAATGAAAATGAATATTTAATTGGAGGTCTCTAGTATTAATCAATAGATGTAAAAATTAAGTATATATTTATGTAGACGTTGTATCAAATTATACCCCTCTATGAAGAATAAAATCTCCTTCTACAGAAAATCATTGCCTTAAACTTATCCTTCAGCTCTATCCTATCATAGATCTTACCCTTCAATAATCACCAGAAATTACATCCTTTAGTTGCTTACTTACGTTGTACTCTCTCGTATGCATTATATATATCAAGTTCATTTCTTTAAGTAAAGATAGGTCCAAACTTGTGCACAATATTCTAATTATTTGGGCTCTGACATAGACTAATCTTATATTAGCTATTATTACATAGCTCTTGTATAATCATACATTTGAGCGATTTATTATTAATGACCGCGAGTCACATCCTTAATGTTTAAAGGTCCAGAGATAACTTTTATCTCCTTGCATATATCCCTCAGAGAAAAAATTGGACATTCTTGAATAGACTATCTACCTACTTTAAATTTTTATGAATGGCGTGTATAATCACACCTAAGAAATACTTTTTTTCGGTGTAGGACCAGACACCAAATGACTTCTAAAGAGAGATCAACCACATATAATACATATAATTTGAGAGAGAGTAGTTAAACTTATTTATTTTGAGTAATCACTAAGGTGAAGAACTTCATTACAACGTATTTATACACTATAAAAAATTACATAATTTAGATCACCAATCTATATTACGCTTCATCAACTCCAAGAAGTTATATATCAAGAGACTAATTATTTTGAAACTTTATGCATCACATTCATCTCATTAATTTTCCTAACTAGAGAGGTGGCCTTCATTTTAGTATCTTGGGTATCATATCAGAATCTTATCTTATTATTACCGGGGTTGAGAGCCAATAATTTTATATGTACGCATGGTCACTTTATTTCACATTCTAATTTTTATGAGGTCGATTAAATTCGAAAAGGAGATCAGCACAATATAGCTTGTCTCTGTTCACTACAAGCATGATCACGGCGCGCGAGTAGAGGATAACACACACTGCACTATTTTATTTGTCCTCAAATGATAGATTTGTTTAATCATTACACCAATTTAGTTGTACACACTAGATATTCATCATTATTTCGCAACTGCACTTTATAATATACCAACCAAATGCTACTACTAACTACACACCTATACCTATACATATGTCAATTAAACCTTTTTCATACAGCTATTGATAAATGTGGGAACTTATCAAAAAACTTTTAGCTAAAGTCTATAATATATAATATAATATCAATACTGGATATATTACCTCTGAGGTCTATGCGTGGATGTGAGAATTGGGCATTAAATTCCTAAAATAAAGAAAAATAGACCTATATATACCTTATTTATATTCTAGAAACCATATAGTGCTGATGGATATCATTGGAGAGATCTCTATATCAAATACCGTATTGTGATAATAATCACATGTCTAAATATTTCCTAAGTATGAAAGCTACTTATCCACTCACTCAACTTTCTGGCAGAGGATTCACTTTTACATATCTCAGTGAGATAGTTTAATCCATACACTACACGTAGAGAGCCCCATCAGAAATTTATGTCCACAATGGGATGTCCAGGATCGCTGACTCTCGGCCCTGACCTCATGTGTCTTTAGTAACAAATCGGACACCTACAATACCCCATACCTCGCTCCAGGGATTGTGCTCCCAGTCACACACCCCCGCTCTCTGTTGAGGCCTTCTGGGTTCACTGCAGAGACGTGGTCCTCCACCATCGAATCCGGTATTAAAGTAAGATACCCGCCCTAACCAAATCCAAACATCTATCATCGGCTGCTCCGTGCGAGAGTAGCCTCGCGCGTAACAAAAGGGTAAAATACCACCCTCCTTCAGAATGCTCCACTTCATAGGCGCGCCGATTGAACAATATTCCACTGTGCCCTTAATAAGTAATCCCACCGACACATGCCAGCTTTATCACATGGCACAATAGGTCTACGATAAACCATGTTAAAATATACTCTCTTATACGTCACCATTATAACTTGTGAGAGAGTGACTTGTATTTAGTCTAGTCACGCTCCGTGATATGACTTAAATATAATTATATAAAAGTAATTCATAAAGAGTCTCGTCAAAACTATTATCTCATTTCATTTCATTACGATTACTATCATAGGAAAGCAAATAAATGCTCATTATGAAATAGTTTGAACCAAGCTTACCTTATCATTAACTAATTACAATAATATTTATTTACATTCGAATTTTATGTGGATGACGGCTAATTGTCATAATATTAAAGCTTCAGACGGTAATGAAATTTGAAAGACATCACAATGTCCAGATTAGACATATTTCAATTATTACTTAAATTATAATTTCTGCCACTATCTCACTCTTCTGCATTTATCTTTATTGAGACTGATTATTTTCCTATATAAATTTTTCTAAAATCATTCCTAACTCCCCTATTGAACAAAAGTTTAAACCCCATCTGCAATATTCCATTACGTTTAATAGAGCGAGTGCACAGCTTATAACCATATGAGCACTTATCTAATTTACTATATCTTCTCTGATATCTGTCAACACACTTAAATAACAAGATTATAACACCTAATTGCCCACACTGCAAAACACAAACCTAGCAATTCTGGCTTAATATTCCTGTATTAATCATAACTAGAGAACTAGAATAACCAATATCCATGAATTATTATACTTATTCTATAAATATGATCACATACATAACTTATTAGTAGCATTTGTATTTAAGTGTTACTATATCGAAAGCTTCCCAAGTTAATTTGTCACGTCAAAAGTTCTCAATTATTTTACAGACATATGTTTAGTATACTGCATTTCTATTACGCCCCAATTTTGGAAAGTTAAAATCTAACTATTTACCCTTATAGCTTGTCAATTAACTATAGAAGATACACGAAAGAAACTAATTCACTAATACACAAAATAGATCACAATCTAATAAACCTAATAATTATGGTCATCTGAAAGTGAAAAAAAGCAATATATCCTCAGAATTTCAATACACAAATAGCAACAGCTTAACATAGATATACAGCCTATATTAGCTATAATTTCAACGTTATGCCATCACTATATAAAGGTAGTCAAAAACACGCACCTAGAGTCTATCTTGTCTTGTTCGGTACTAGTCAGGCACAAATATTCGGCACATCACTAGAGAAGGAGTTCTCATATAGTCATTTTCAAATACTAATTTACGAATCAAATCATCAATGATTGAATATATTAACACTTTGGTTCTATTAGACACAATGTAGTACAGCTAATCCATGAATACAAAACGACACATAAGATTAGATTTTATATAATTCAGCTGCTGCCGACAAATTGTAATAATGACTTAACACCATATATATGTTCTTTATAACTAGTGTAGCATGCTATCCCTACTAAATTTACTATTTCACAACAATATATTATACCGCGTCTAATTCGTTGACTTCACTGAGGCACAGGAGGTCTATATAATAATGACACTATTCTATAATTAGATTTTAATTGTTATAATATATAAGGAATATTCAGTATATAACTATATTACAACACTGAGATATCAATATCATTGAGAAATTAGTTTTAAAGTCATGTCATTAATAACAGTAATTGAAATATATTGCTTTTATAATATAATTAAAGCGCAACCACATCCATACCATAACCTCTTCTTATCCTCATATATGCTGACTGGTATACTATATATAAATTAAAAGTGAATATATCCAATATACTATTTATATATTATCTCACTGAAATAAGGAGTCTCCATTAATAATTCTTCATTAATCCAAATTTAGGAAAGATGGAAGTAGAATCTTCTACAAGCTGATAATTAGTATACTAATTGAAGGTATATAAACTAATTTATAGACATGCAATCTATTTTATTTCTAAGGCTTATATGTATACTATTTAATGTAAAAGACAAGATGAGATGAAAGCTTGCTTTGTATATATTTTATTATATGCTATTCATATACCTTATTTAACACTGTATAATATAACACTATAGTTTTTATAATTATCTCTCTCCATCTAATACCAAGATCACCATGAATTGCTTATTAATATACGTACTCCAGTTAAATTATAGCCATCACCGACCGCAAACTACCTAAATTATTTTTTAGCTACATAATCACAAGTACTCCAAACTGTACTATATATTAGAGAAAAGAACACGAAATCACGTAACATCACATGGGCCAAACCTACACAAGTTGAATAACTCCATACACCACTAAGAGCATAATTACATCAAGCATTATTACTATACATATCAGAGAATATAGGCCTAGTCAACAGCAAACTACCAAAACACACATGATTATTTTTTCTGACAAGAACATAAAATCCTAAATTACCTTATTATTACCCTACATCCGACAAAGACGTCGTCCTCTTCACATAGTAATTCATTCCTAGACCTAGACTCCTGAGCATCGCACTTAGCTATATTCTCATATAATGAGCGAGAGATAGAGAGGACATGCTAATATAATATATATAAACACTCACAACTACATTAAGCCCTGAAAATTTCGTTCACACTGACAAAATCAATTCCACTACAAATGCAATCATTCTTAGAATTAAATTAGGAGAGAAGATAATTTAATTAACAAATACTATTAGTATTATCCACAAATCACGAGAAAAAATAGCTATTATGTGAGATTAATGTATAAGTCATATTATACATTACAGAATGAGGAGAATATGAGTATCTGAAGGAAAATCACACAAGTATATCACTAACACTAGAATATCTGTTTATGAAATCATGCACTGGTATGCAACACACACCCCATGACTGGTAGAGATCAAATGATGACAGCCTATTGAAATATATGTATCCGTTTTAAGATCTAGAGAAATGATCATAATTAAAAAAGAGAACATTAGAATTAGACTAAACGTTTGCTGAGCGAAAGAATAATTCACGTAAAATTTGAATGAAAGTGTAAGAGTAATCTAAATTATCCATTACATTTAACAATACCTTTGACTCACAACACAATGATATAAATCCAAATTATAGCATAGAATATTAGTTAAATTAAGTTGAGTTTTAATATAATTTAAATTAAGGAAATTTAAGTGTTCTTTAATTGGCATTATAAAGTCTGTAACATTCTTTTTAATTTAATTAGCAATTAAAAATCCGCCCAGCTTTAAGTACATATTAAAATCAATACACCTAAAATATCACTAATATTTCAAGTCAACTATTCATTCAAACTTATTTACTCAATTAAGGGTAGTCTGTGGAGGAAATGTCTGTAAACTTTTAACCATATATATATATAGTACAAGGTTTTATATATTATATATAATATGTATATAAGGAATACAATAAGAATATAAATATATTGAAAAATGTTACATATCATATTTGATTATGATAATTGGAAAGAAGAATAAAAGTAATGTAAAATATAAAGTTAATATCATTCATTTGTAGATTGAATGACTAATATGAAAATTTCTGTAAACATTATGTGAAGGAAACATAGATTCTCGTAAATAGAGTAATTGTCGAAAAATTGTTATACTAACATTTAAATATTTAATATTCTTCTTTTACTGTAACTATATAGAATATTAATTTAATCGCCTTCACAAGAATCAGGACGTTATTTTCGGACTTACTCCAAATAATAATTTTTATAAACATATATATTAACACTTCTATGATATCATCCAAATTTAAAAATTGAAGGGATCACCTAGGGGTACGAAAAATATGAATTATTAATATGAAATAATAGATGAAATAAAAGTGGAAGAATTAGACCTGGATATAGACTACGTAGCGAACATATGAAATTCTCACGATGAGGGTGATATATCTATAGTATCTACGTCAAATATCAATAGGGTATCAAGTTATCAGTCAAGTATATCAGCACTCCTAAGAAAAAAAAATCATTTCGTATAACTAGAAAAGTTTGGTTACCTGATATATGAATATATACTCAATAAATAGCTATTTTCCTTTTACATTCCTTTCTCTTTATATTTTCTCATCCAATCTATATCAAATTTTCACAAATAATTTATATATTAATCATATAAATGCGGAGATACACTAAAACTAGTAATCTCAAAAAACTACATAAATAAATTTTTATTTTATTCTTTCATTATATATAATATATCAGTTTATTCACAATTCGCTCACGTAAACTTTTTGTCTATTAAAAACTTATAGTTTTATTACAAGAGATAAGTATAATCACTCTAATTAAATAGAGACAAAATCCAGCAAAAGTACCCTACCAACAGATTCTGCTAAGCTAAGTTTAATGCGCAACTTAGAGAAAACCTAATTTCATCAACTTAACCCATCTCGCTCACAAAAATAGACATTCATATTTTCATGACAAAATGCAAGCTGTTTATTATCTTTTAATATAGGATTATTATTTATATTTGAATATAAATTAAGATTATTATAAAATTACTGAAAATCATAGTCAAATGACTACGATACAACCTAATAGGAGGAATTCAAATATTATTGGGCTTGGTCTACTAAAAAAATAATTCTCAGAAGTGGATCAGAAACCTTAAGCTCAACAATCAAAAACAAAGTATTAGACACATTTAATATATATGTTGGAATGATGTAGCTTCAATTAGTAACGAACAAGATCAGTAATAAACTTTAAATAATTTAATAATATATTTATTAATATAATTAAATAAATTAATCTAATTACATTAATCTTCTGAAATAAGTTAAATAACTTAAATATTTTAATAAATAATTCTTGAAACTTATTAAATATGAAACAAAAAGTCGCTTAATGTCTATAATTTAATAAGCACAACTTTTGATTCTATATTGAACTGTTACTATATTTTTATTTGAGCAAAGTTGTCATGATATCTGGACTTTAATATATATATATATATATGTATTATATATATATATATTATATATAATTATAATATAAAAAATATATTATATAATATATAATTAAATAATAATATATATATATATATAGTATATAAATATTAAGTATATAATATATATATAGTTATTATATATATATATATACAGAGGATGGGCATATAAAGCGCAAATTAAATACGAGGAACGCGTCAAAGACGCAATTTTCGCCTTAAGTAAAGAATATAAATAAAACTAGTACCAAATTTCTAGCGTTTAGTACGCGAATTTCTATAAATAAAAGTTTCAATATTACTTTGCGCTCAACAACTTTTTAAGAGCGCAAAAGCGCAATTTGGCGCTCTAATATATAATATTTTGTGTTCAATAGCTAAACACTAGTAACGGATAAACATTAGTGTTGAGACGAGCATAAATACTGAAAATAATAACAACGTTTCTACTCACCAACTGGACCATCATTAAGGTCTAAAATTTATAATAAATTTTAAATATAACATATAAATTAGAATAATAACTTATTAATTATAATACAATACAATTACATGGACAGACCAATAAATAATTATAAATAATAAATATAATAACTAATTATTAATATAATTAATATAATAATAATAATAATAATAAGAATAATAATAATAATAATAATTATATATAATTATAAAATAAAGTAATAATTAAATAATAATAAAATAAATTAAAAATTAAAATATAATATAAATAATAATAATTAATAATCAAGATAAACTATAAAATTTATATATACTTATATATTTATATATACTGCAATAATAATGTATATTGTAATAAAAATAGATAATTCTATAATTATTATTATATTATAAGATATATTAAATATATATACCAATGGATTTTTCATTCAATTTACCCCCCAAAAATTACTGAAAATAATAAATAATATAATAAAAAAATAAAATAAAAAAATAATAACTTGAGTTCAAGAATATTAAAATTATAAGAAATAATAGCAAAAATTGAAAAGTGAAATAAATTATGTAAAACATATTTACCTTTAGTGCTGAGTCTGAATTCTAGGTATGATATATTATAATATAATATATATAATGGATAGGAGAAATATAAATAAAATTAATAGTATATTTAGTATAAAAAAAATATGGCATTAAATAAAAAAATATAGAAAAAGAAAAAAAATAATGAGCTCAACAGCTTACGAAATTTGAACCGAGAGCTAACTATATGCATAAATGGATTAGTTGGTTGAATGGAAAATATTTATATACTAAATGCTAATACAAAAGTAATAAATAAAAAAAAAAAATCTCACACTTTATCTAAGTGTATACATATTGTATACTTTATATTAAACATTTATTATTCCATCTTTTCAACCCAATCAATTTTAATCCAAGAGCTTTCCTTTTTTGTATAAAATTTAATTTTCACCTTTTTTTAAAAGGTTTATATCCATTCTACTTTGATTCTTTTGACTCTTCTTTCTTATCTTTATTAGAAAATTTCAAGTGAATAAAACTGCTTGAGCTGTGTTTTCATTAATTAATCTACTCAATTACTTACTCTACTTAACCTCTAATCTTTCTGAAGTTTTGGTAACTGTCTTAAGCCAGAAGTTTTAGGAACATCTTAATACTACTCTAATTTCTGATCTATAATATGTCTTCCTAATAATTAAGTTCATTACCCTATATTATTTACCTATTTTAATTTTTTAATCCTAAATAATAGGGTATGTACTTACTGGACTATCCTCTCTTAAGAGTATTGATTTTACTATATAAACATCTTCACATCTATACTGATCACTTTGATAATATAGTACATCATACAACACATACAGCCACAATATATTTACTCTATAAAATCAATTTGAGTAATTAAACTATTTATCTCACATCTGAGGCCGCACATACATGATATCAGAAATTTGTATATTACCCTTAATTATTATATTATCTATCTTTCCACTTTTTAAATGAGTTATATATGACTTAATTATCTAAATTATCTATAGGGTTTTTTTTCATTATTACTATATGAATATATGTTCCCTTCTCCCTTTATTTATTACTCTATCAACTTTATTATTATATTATTATTATGAATTATTATTATTATAATTATTTATTGTTTTTGATTAATTATCACTCATATATAGATCTTATAAATTAGTCCTGAATTCATCCAATTCAGTGATGCATATTATCACTTATCTCGAGTATTAGTACACATTAGTTATTAATATCTTATAAGTGTTATTGTTATTCCAATATATGCACTATTATAATCTAGATATTTGATCTGAATAAATTATCCATCTCTTATTATTTTCTATAATATAAAGAGTATTATGAATATTCAGTTTATTTTCATATGCAGATATATACATTTATTATTATATTATTAATTATATATTATTATTATGTTGACCATAATTATTCTAATTCATACTTAATCTTCTCAAATTCTTATTTATTGAGTAACTTATTTATTATCTATTATTAAATGATTATAAATGAAACTTATTTTTACTATCAGTTGGTCAACATCTTCTCTATTCTATTATTATTAATTATGAACTCGGCCCAATAACTTTGGGAACATATATTCCTCACCTCTTACACTTTTATTCATCTATCTTCATAATCTTCATAGCCACATTTACTAAGTTTTCTATTTGCGTCTATCCTCTTCTCTATTAGCGGGGGGGGATTGTACACCTCTCTCTATCTCTTTTACGTTCGTCTTCATCTCTACATTGGCGTTCAATAAAACAGATATGAATAAGTGCCTAAAGGGTCATAACAAGAAGTCGCAGCAACGGTCGTAATCAGTCTCGTGCGAAGTGCGTTCAAACTCTCTGCAAAATACGAGATGTGATGCCTCTCCTGTACTTCTTCCATGAAAAAAAAGTAGCCAAGCTGTATACCTGGAGCATCCGCTATGGCCCCCATATCAAGCTACTTTTCCTGTCTCAAGGTCAGCCTCACTAGAAGGATATTCTTGGTCCGGTAATAGATGTGATGTGCAAGGGACAGATTAATGCTCACAATGTAAAAAAAACTTCAGCTTTTACAAGAGTACTGCTTATTTTACCTTTTCCCTTTAGATCCTCTAATTGCACCGTAGCTGCACATTGAAACGAGGTCAAAGCGCGGCCGGACTGCGCTCAACAGACTTGAGACACCCAGCAAAGCCGTCAAACTCATCATCTTCAAGTCTATGTTCGAAAACACTATTTAATACAGGAAGAGCTCTTGATTCTTTGATATCACACGGTAAATTCTTTATTAAACTACAGGTTAACTATAAATGGCGGTCACAATTAACAGATTAAAAATCTAACAGAATTCAGTCCATAAAAATTTCGAATTTAAAATACCTAGTTTCATTTTTGTCGTTAATATCATTTCTCATCAACATATTTTGCTTCTAGATTTCCGCTACATGACAATTGCAATTAAGCATTGCTGGAGCTGAGTTTCTTTGTCGAATTCCCCTTCCTATCTCTGAACTCTATTTCCACTCCTACCCCGCAGAGAAAAAGGATGAGGATCTTGATGTCATGCATAATTAGTGAAAACATGATTTACTCCCTAACACTTATAAAAGTCAGTTCTCTCTTGGCACACTCATCCCTGCTCCAGACATTTGACTGTGCGAACTCACACAAACAGATATCTCAAGTCGGATGACGTCCTTCACTGATTTAATTGAAATACTTTGAAGTAAGCAGATCTCTGTCCCTTCCCTCTCTAAAGCGAGTTCTATGCTGCTTTCTCAACCTCAGCAACTCACTCCTCCCAACTAATATACGGACACTTCATCCCAATAAATCATCACGACATTGAGGTCAATGTCACTAATCAAAACAGTATTGTATAAATACATACACGTGATGCCTTCTCCATACACACAATCATTATTACTCCTCAAACTGAATAAGGACAACTCCTCACCTAAACTTTAACACAAATTTTATCTTCAGGTTGCCTGCATTACAACAGTAATATCAAATTTCCTTCTGCGTGCATGCCTTTCGGGTAGATTGCCCTTCAGTCTCCATTAATCACGGTACGAAGAGAATATCAGGAACACTCGCGCATAATTCTACTTGCAAACGAGTCATTACGGCTTCTGCACTTGAAAAGAGATGAGCAAATTAATCAGTGATACACATCGACGGTTCTTCGTCCAGTCATCCATCTCTCCTCCTCTCAGTCTCGTTCTCCCTCTCGCTCTCTCAAAATTCTTTCAGGCTAAGAAATCTGTCTATACAACACTCTCACTGAGCATCTTAGCCTATTGACATCGACATCTCTGCCGTCGCATCTCCTACACATTTCTCTTTAAACATCCTGCGTCTACTACACACTTCAAATGTTCCTCGTCTGTGTCCTCTGGTACGCGTCAAGATCCATTTTAAATGAAGACCACTACCAAAGCACAGAATGTGATGCTCAAAACGGAAAACCTGTCAACCGTGCTTGCGAGAATTGAAGAAAGGATTGGGATGTAATTAAGGAAAACACCAAGTGTAAATCGCTGGAACTCCCTATATCGATCTATATAAAACCTGTTTAAGAACCCTTTGATTGGTCGCGCTCATGTACAATATCCCCCCAAATCACAACAATTTGTGTGGTACAAGCCATTCGTTCCTCATCACTAAAAAGTGATAATCGAGGTATATCTGGCCGGCGATATCATCTCCAATTAACTCATGACGCCCCTAACTCTTGCCGTTCACCTGAAAGTCGCCATCTAAATCGAAATACGCGCCTCCAGGAGTCCATGTGCATATTCCTTCTCCTTTCCTCCTTCCCTACATCATAAGCAACCGGGAAACTGTCATCTCCTCACTCGGTCTACGTTGTACAATATACTCTCTACACTATGCCAAAAACTAGTCAATCCTATCAATGCTAATCAAGTCCACTCACAAAGTGCAAACAAAGGAAAGAAAGAGCTTTGAACCGAGTTAGCAGTCATCTCTATGATTCTTGATTTTGCTCTTAGGCAACAGCTCTGCATCCTTACTTCAAACTTCGGAGTGGTTACGTAAGGTTAAATGAGGTCGCAATACTAAATGCTACCTACACATCCAGAATACTGAGGAAATCTAAATGTTAATACTTGAGTCCGAAATCTTACTTGTAACTATCTTAAGTCTGCACTGAGGTAATG
This sequence comes from Trachelipus rathkii, assembly GCA_015478945.1. NCBI lineage: Eukaryota > Metazoa > Arthropoda > Malacostraca > Isopoda > Trachelipodidae > Trachelipus > Trachelipus rathkii. Next base: position 39,386 of record JABUQX010013515.1, read on the forward strand.
GGTACCAGATCTTCTCGAAAGCTGACCTCAATTGATGCGTTGCAGTATTTTTAATTTTCACAAACTCAGCATTCTCTCTTGTCATCTTATTCACTATCATATACATTACTATATCTATAATATATCTATCCAGTACTATCTCACTATATATATCTTAATTTCATCTATCTCTAACCTAATTATCATATCTATATATCATCATATATCTCGATATTTCATATCTCTCTCTATAATAGATCATACTCATATCTACTTATACATATCTCGTTTAATATATCTTTAACAAGAAATCTTACAGTATATATAATATTAGTACACCTCTAATCTCTATATATACTATATATATCTCTCTATATTCATATATATATATTATGCAATTCATCTTACTATCCTATCGAATATAAATCTCATATATCCATCTCATATACCTAGTATCTTAGATTCATATCAGCTCGTCTCTCTATATATTCCTCTTCTATCTATCAATAGTTCTATTAACTTCTATATATATAATAATATATTATTAATAATATAATTATGACATCACATATAATTTGCACAATACACTGACAAATGTTTAAAATGAAAACTTAAAAAAGAATTGAGTTCCCTGATACTATTTCAAATATTTCAAGAAAGTGAAGGGCCCATAATATCCACCAGTCACCTCTGGAGGAGAAGTTGACAATTGGATACTGGTCTGCCAAGTAAATGTTCACCCAAGTTACCCCTCTCACTACAAACCGTTTTCCTGTGAATACAGATCTGAAGTGGACTTGTTATTAGTATAAATACCCCATTACCCAGCTCAGTGGCATTGAGAGGTTGTTAGTCAAGGCTCTGAGAATCTAAGCAAAGATGGCATCCATGGCATCCAGCAATTTTGAAAATTTTATCTTTTTTATACCAATAATATGAAACTATTCAGAATGCAAGAGGAAGGTGAGTATAGCCCATCAGATAATTTGAATATAAACATTAATAAAATCTTCTCATTTTTTGTTATATATATTTGCATCATTTCAAATTAAAATTTAAAAATATATTCTCTTTAAATATTACGCTTTTATTTTTTTATTTTTTGCGCTCTTAAAATTGGTGCTTTTAAAAAAAATTTGATTTGCACATTTTCTACCGTTTGTAAGCACAAAAAATTTTTGAAAAATGTGCGCTTGCGCTGCGGACTAAGTTTTTCCATTTTGCGCGTTTGCGTTTGCGCTTTAATTAAAAATGCGCGCCCACCCTGATATAATATATATATAAATATATATATATAATATAATATAATAAATTAATATATAATAAAATATATATAATTATATTATTATATATATATCATATATATATAATATATTAGAAATTAAAGATCCTAAATTGTAGATACAAAGAAACGTGTCTTTCTGAGATTCGAATCACCTCTTGGCGTCTAAGAGTGAGTTCAATCGTCTTAGCCCAAAGATCCATTCCGACACCCGAAAAGTTACCTCATTCCATCTTATAAGAGATTAATTCCCATCAAAGAAATCACCACTTAAACATTCCCTCCAGATCTATAATTATTAAATAAATAAGTTAAAACATTACGTAATATATGAAAATAAAGATCCTAAATTGGAAACAAAGAAAATTTTGGGGTTCGAACTCACGTTCTGCCTCCCCAAGAATCGATTCCCTCGTCTAACCACTAACCATATATCCTATGAAAACAGCAGAGTGTTTTTATATTTTTCTTCAATGTGATACAAAAGTAATCTGGAAAGCGTTCGCTCCTCTTTCAAACACAATAACTTTCACTATAAAATTAATTCGTAAAATTTTATTTCCTTGCCCTAGAAACGTATAGTTTTTCTGTGTGACGTATTACAACAATTAGTCTGACCTTCTTCTTGTGTGGATGATGTTTGCCGACCTGTTCATCAAGTACAACACAGCCATTCCATGTTAATTATTCAGTGAATTTTGAATCGAAATGACTTCTCCAAAGAAATCTACAATCATTTTAGTTAAACTTCGTACACATCAGTTTTCAATATATGCAAATGAATACTTAATTAGAATTCTTAAAGTTAGTTTTCATAATGTATTTTATTTCTAAATATTCTTACAGTGTAAATCTTTACCAATTTAAGTTAGCTACGATATTTCAAATTATTACTTAAAGGATTGCATCCTCAAACTAACTTTTTTCGGTTAACTCCAACACGATTCCCTTCCCTTTCACTTTATTTATGCGAAATTGTATCTATTCATATATGTATCATCTTGATCATTGAATCTTTTTTCTATTTTATTAGTATTACCCTGGAGAAACACTTAGGGGGACAAATTTGGAGAATATTATTTCATATCATTTACAATAACAACAATAACATAATAGCAACAATATTCTATCTGCCTCCATTTAAGCTCAAGTCAATTTTTTAAAAAATCACGTACGCAATAAATTCTAACAAAGCGCTCGTCCTGCCAAATCGTTTTTTTAACAAGTAAAGCGAAATAAAATGATAAATATTAAAATAAATTACATTTATAAATATGTTAAGTAAGGTATGTTAATTTAGTTATTTTACATAGATAACTTTAAAAAAAATATTTGTACTAAAGTTCAATTGACTTAGGTAAATCTTAAAATTCAGTTTTTAATGGAAAATGTCCGTAATTCATGCAACGATAATGTATAAGGTGGAGGCAGATACCCACCATGTAATCCCGTATATTATTTAACTTCTTTATTCTCTTAATTATATGGTCATACCTTTGTCTGGGGAATAAACGGCTTCGCATGATGGCTCTCACAGAAATTAGAGCATCCTGTTGTTTGCACGTCGTGTACGACGAATTCCTTTTTATCCATGATTAGGGACGTCTGAAAAAATTAATTGGACGATTAATTAAAATAATTAATTAATTAATTAATAATTAATATTAATTTAATAAAAATTACTTAATAATACTTATTAATTAATTAATAATAATAAAAAAAGTTAATTAATTAATTATTATTAAGTTAATTCCTTACATTTGGAATTTTTTTCGTTCGATTTTTTTCGTGCCATCCAACTGCAAATGCATGAAAATGAATAAACGTAAAATAATTCTGTATAAACGTCTATAACAAATTGTTTATTCTGCGCAAATACCCATTTTTCTACACATTTACATCTAATTTTTATTGTATACTATAGAGATATTATTTGATAGCTAATACAAACAGGGCCGGCGCAAGAGATTTTGGCCCCCTAGGCAAAACATTATGAGCGCACCCTAATCAACACTAGTGTAGTCGTTCTAACCACTTGCGCTATCCGAATATATAACAAACAAATATTAACACACATTATTTAAAATTCATTTTACTGAATGTTAATCTAAATGCAAGAATAGAAAACTTAACAATTACAAGACTTTTTTTAGAAAACACTTTAGAATACTTACATTGCATTGAAATAAATTAAAGAGCTAAACAACAACACTGAAGACATTTTTGTTTTCTCTCCTCAAGCTTACAGAATGTGGAAACCAATTCATTTAGATCGGTGTTTTGTCATACATGACCTGAATAGTTGCCAGTCCTACCAATCTCTCTTGGGTCATACAATGACCTGAGTTAAGTTTAATTAGCTAGCTGAGGGATTCCTCCGTCCGAGCTGACTGAATACGTGGTAGAAGTTAGTAAATCTGCAGAACGTATATACAATTATGTAAAACTCTCTCAAATTCAAGATTGTAAAATGAATCAAGTACGTCCGTTTGGTTGACTGCTTAAGTGATTCCTGTCTGAAAATCTAACAAATATTTCGATTCAAGTTGAACGAGCACTGATTAAAATTATTGATAAAAAACAAAAGTAAATAAAAAACCAAACTAATATAAAAAAAAAAAGAAAAAAAAAAGTAATATAAAAAAACAATCATTTGAGAAGTGTTCATAATGGCCATACGAGGACTCGCCGTAGGCTCGCCTCATCCTGGCGCCCCTAGCGTCACCTATTTCCGCCTATACGTCGCCCGGCCATGAATAAAATGAATGCGTTTGAATAAGGACACCAATCTCCATCGGCCTTTGTCGTCAGAGTCTAATCATGAGAGTTGAAATACAATCATCAGAATGAAAGCTGAAAACACACAAATTAAATGTTTTTATGTAGAAATCATATCAAAACTAATAAGAAATGAAGACAATGAGTACATGTCATTATAAAGAACCTGATATATACCTTACCATGTTAGTTCTGGACTAAACATAGTCAGGAAATGGAACATTCGCTCTATCCCTGAGGAAATTATAAACTTCCTAATAGGATCTGGATGTAAAGTCTCTCAAAGCTTCCTTGCGATGGTGCTGCCAGTTAACACTGGTTACAGTTGGGTGAGTGCTCAGATTGATTGATAATACATCTTTGAAAACCTTATCATGTGGCTAATTGGAAACTATTAGGACCACACTACTTTCAAGGCATTAATGCATAAATTAATAGATTTTAACTAAATGTGAAATGGAACTTCGTCCTGTACCTCTCAAAATTAAGGCAGATCCCAAAGATATCGAAAATAAACAAAACTTTCCAGTCACAGACAAAAATATATCCTATGAAATGGTGCCTTACCTTGAAAATATATTACTAGGGATGATAACAGACGAACCAAAATCGATCAGGAAGTTAGCTGTGAACCATAATTAAGCCGGGGTCAGAAACCGATAATAAGAGTTTTTCACCTTCAAAACACTAATCTTTTAATGCAGAGGATTACTCTAACATAATGACATTACGGAGAAAAAAATAATCACTGCAACACCAATTAAAATCAAAACTATATATCGAGGTGATTTATAATATTGCAAATGAGCGAATCAAACATAAAGTTTTCATGCAACAACCAAAAAAATGGAGTGCAGTAAATGTAAGGCACATCTTCTCTACGTAGAACGGAAACGAAAACAGATATGAAATATCTTAAAATTGCATGGAATCAAGAAAAAGGCCCCACAATTTGATGAAAGCGTTATTGACCCTGTTAATTATATATTATATAATATATATATTAAATATATATATATATAATATTATTATAATATTATATAAGTAATATAATATATTATATATATATATAATAATTATTTATAGTTTAGGAACATTTATTATTATTAAATAATTTTATTTTCTCTTTCACTATATAGATTCTAATTATTATTATTATTAATATTATTATATATTATTATATATTATTATTATATATTAAATTATTAACATTATATTATTTATAATAAAATAAATATATAAAAAATATAATATAACAATTAAATATATATATATAATATATATAATCTAATTTTGCTGGTTGATACACTTCCGCATGAGATTAAAATAACAATTTCCGCTGAAATTAAAAACCCATCAGAATGAATAGCGTTTGTGTGACCACGAAGGATCGAATAATATAAGATTTTTTTTTCCTTTTAATCTCTTCACACATCTGATTTGGATGAGAGTTTACCTAATTTGTATATCGCTCTGCAGATTCTACTAACGCTACTGGTATCAGTAGCCTCAGGAGAGAGGAACTTCTCAAAGCTTAAGCTAATTAAAACTTACCTCAGGTCATGTATGACCCAAGAGAGATTGGTAGGACTGGCAACTATTTCAATGGAACAGGAGGAGTTAGCACAAAACACCGATCTAAATGAATTGGTTTCCACATTCGTTAAGCTCAAGGCTAGAAAACAAAAAATGTAAACTTCGTTGTTGTTGTTTAGCTCTTTAATTTATTCAATGTAACGTCAAACTAGTTTACAAAGTAGTTTTCTAAAAAAAAAGTGCTGTAATTGTTAAGTTATTCTATTTACTGCACCATTTTGGAATAACTCCAGTTCCTAACGGGATGTAAGAAAACGAGTGGTGAAATTTTTGGTTTGGTTATCATTGTTTCCTAAAAGGAGGAGTTCTTGATCCGACCTACCTAGTAGTTTGATTAGGGGGGCGCCTCATAATAGTTTTGCCTAGGGCACCAAAATCTCTTGCATCGGCCCTGCTTTTATTGATATAGTTTAGGAATCTATAGTATACAAATAAAATCTAGATGTAAAATGTGTGAAAAAATGGGAAATTTGCTGCAGCAATAAACAATGTTATAGAAGTTTTACAGAATTCATTTTACGTTTATTCATTTTCATGCATTTGCAGTTTATTCTGAAAAAAATCGAAAATCGAAAAATTGAAAATGTAAGAAATTAATTAATTAATTAATTAATTAACTATTTTTTATTAATTAATTAATTAATTAATTAAGTAATTAATTAAGTAATTTTTATTAATTATTTAATTAATTAATTAATTAATTAATTATTTTAAATAATCGTCTAATTAATTTTTCAGACGTCCCTAAATCAATGGATAAAAAAGAATTCGTCGTCACACCGACGATGCAACAACAGGATGCTCTAAAATTCTGTGAGAGCCATCATGCGAAGCCGTTTATTCCCCAGACAAAGGTATGACCATATAATTAAGAGAATAAAGAAGTTAAAAGTATATTAATTAAGGGATCATGTGGGTTATCTGCCTCCACCTCCATATACATATCGATTGCATGAATTCGAACACTTTTCATAAAACTGAAGTAAAAGTCAAATAGCAGCTTTAAAAATATTTTTTTTAAAAGTTTAAATCTATGTAAACTAACTAAACTCAACATAACCTATACTTAACACATATATAATGTAATTTATTTTTATATTTATAATTTATTTCGCTTTGCATTGTTAAAAAAAACACGCATCTAGCAGCGAGAGCGCTTTGTAGACATTATTCGATTACGTAGATTTTGAAAAAAAATTGACTTGAGCTTAACTGGAGGCAGATAACCCACATGAGCCTAATTAAATTTTGTTTTTATTGTAAATGATATGAAAGTAATAATCTCCACGGGATCACGATAGGCATATTTTTTTTAATTTTTTCTTACTAATAAAAATAAGAAAAAAAGATTCAAATATCAAGATGATACAATATACGCGTAGAATACAAATTTCGCCTAATAAACGTGAAAGGAAGGAAATCAGTGTTGGGCACAGCTAACCGAAAAGTTAGTTTCGAGAGATGCTAATCCTTTAAGTTATAATTGAAACTTCGATAAGCTAAACCGATAAATCGGTAAGAGTATTAACACTGTAACAATATTAGAAAATAAAAATACATATGAAAAATAACTTTAAGAATCTAATTAAAGTATTCATTCTGCACTTGACCTCCTCCTTCTTCTAAATCCTTTCGACGAGATGTAGATTTCCCTTCTGGAGAAAAACCTCTGACAGAGTATCTCTCTTGCCCTTAAGGTGTCCTTGCCTATGAAACACTGGATAGAATAGCTGTGTTGAGATTTATGTACAGGTCGGCAGACACTTGCCCACACAAGAAGAAGGTCAGACTAATTGTTGTAAAAACGTTCACAACAGAAAAAAACATATACGCTTTTAGGGCAAGAAAAATAAAATTTAGCGAAATTAATTTTAGTGAAAGTTAATTGGTGGTTTGAAAGAGAGCCGAAACGCTTTTCCAGTTACTTTGTTCAACATTGAAGGAAACATATTAAATCAACACTCTCTGCTGTTTCACTAGGATGGTCTAGTGGTTAAGACGAGGGACTCGATTCTTGGAGGCAGGAAACGCTGGTTCGAACCCAAACTTTTCTTTGATTTCAAATTTAGGATCTTATTTTCTAACATCTATTATGTTATGATTTCTTAACAACATTAATTTATTTAAATAAATTATAAGATCTGGGAGGGACATGTTTAAGTGGTGATTTCGTTCTGATGGGAATCTAATCTCTTATAAGATGGACTTGAAGGTAACTTTTCGGGGTCGTCGGAATGGTCTAGTGGCTAAGACCACTAGACCAAGAGCGCTGATTCGAATCTCAGAGATCGAGGACACGTTTCTTTGCATTCTAATTTAGGATCTTTATTATATATATATATATATATATATATATATATATATATATATATATATAATATATATATAATATATATATAGTATATATAATATATATATATATATTATATATATATATAATATATATATCAGCAGGGGGCGCCGCAAATTTTAAACTTTTAAAGCGCGCTAACGCAAACGCGCAAAATGGAAAAACTTATAGTCCGCATGCGCAAAAGCGCACAATTTTTCAAAAAAATTTAGTCCTCCCAAACATGTTTCACCACGCATAATATCAATATTTTTATTTATTTAATATTAATAGAGCACAAATTGAATTATTAAGAGGACGCAATAAAATATAATTAAAAAAAATAAATAGAGTGGAGTACTTCTATCACAATTCCAGAAACTATTTTTGCTGTGTGAATTTGAAATTTTTTAAAGTTATTCTTATACAATATATATGATACAAAATATAGAAGATTATTTTTATAAATTAATTAATTCATAATTATTATTGTGTTATTAACTATTCCTCACTTCGAGATCATCCTCTTGCATATCTGAAAAATAGGTCTATATATTACCCTTTCATAAAGGATTAGAAATTTTTTATCCAAATATTATTATGGTCTAGAGTATTACCATGGGATGCCATTCTTTTGCTTATCTAGTATAAGATAATACTCAAGAGCATTTATGACTTAAATCAATAATCCAATTTACCACTGCCACTGAGCTGGGTGAATGAATATGGGATATGAATTATAACTGTAATTAAACTAAGAGTATCCACATGCGAGAGACCTTCCACGTAAACAAGTACCCCACAACTGAAGAAAAACAGAGGTATTGTGGAGTGAGTAAGAGGACTCTTGTGGAGTAGAGAGTATGCACCATCTATTATCGTGAGCAAGACAAGCATTACTTATAAGACAAGAATTGATTACAACATTCTGACAAACAACAAAGGTATGAACAGAGCTGGATATAATGGGCCCTATTCATACTATTTCTGAAATATGAAATATGTTATTATGTTGAATTTTTAGAGATGAGAGTAGTCAGGAACTCTGTGTCACATTTTATATATTTTATCACTCTCACTAATAAACTGTTTTTATTTTAATTCATTAAACATTATGTCAGTGTATTGTGAATAATAGGCTATATATTTGGTCTAATTTACTTATTAATTACTTATATTAACTATAGGGAGAATATAAATCTTAAAGAAAAGTACCAATAATGAACAACGCCTCCACCGTTTCTATAAGGGTGTTGACAGAAGATAAAGTAAAGTTCACATAACTGCCTATAACATATCGAGCAGATAATAAGAGAATGATTCACAAGTAGTGATCTACACGCATCATATATGTAGTGATCGACCATTTATTAAGATAATATTTTATATATATTAATTTAAAGGGTATATAAATATAATAATGTCCATTAATAAAAAATTACTTAGTATGAACTGTCTATATACAAAATATATAAATTACATAAATATACTATATATATATATTACATAGTAAATAAACTTAGAGAATGGAAATAGCTATCCTTACATATATCAATTGAGAGTATAACCCTATTCTTCCCTTAGCCAATATACAGAGCTGTTCATAGCATTTTTAAGTTAAAAACTATAGAATTATATATTAATGGTACGAATATTAAATATAATAATAATATATTATTAGAGTAAATTATAATTAGCTAAATAAAATCATTATATTTTAAATATAAATAATTAAAGAATTATTACTTATATTTATATATATACTAGTAGATCAGATCTAAAGAAAAAACATACAAAAGGTATTATATTAATAAGAAATACTAACCTAATCAACATGCTTGTAATACAATCCGTGAGCCATTATAAATATATTATATGTATTCGGAAATGAGTGTAGAATATATATTAATTTCATCGTCACTCACCAATTAATAATTAAAGGGACTATATTAAAATATTCAATAACACACATAGCACACTGAACACATGATAGCAACCAATCTCGATCACACTAACAAACTACAAAACAAACACATAACACTACCAACCAAATCAAACACATCGAGAGAAGAACTACACATTTTCACAGTAATACTTACTACTGTATACATCACTACTACATCTAGTGCCTAATTAGTTATGTAACAATGTAAGATTATCCGTCACTCACAATATATTTACACATTATTAATTTCCTTACACAAGATATCTGTCTTCGTAGCTTAGTATAATACTCGTCTACATTTGAAATACCTACCCGTACCACTTCTCACGAGTGTTAGATAGTATAAGGATGCATTATGAGACTGTTGGCTATATTAGGGTGGCCCAGCAAACACTCGAAAACCACCAGGTGCATCGAACGATAGATTCCGTCTGAGAACCTCGCGCTCACAAAGCAAATTCTTTCATGCGTTGCGTGAACTTGCCTTGCGGTTCGCCTTTGCCTGCGTTTAAAGCACACAAAAAGAAAGTATCGACGTATGAGTGTGTCGTGACATCACGATGAATAAAAAAATTTTTATTCCGAGCGCGTCGCCGTTGCATTTGCGCCGTGCTCTGGTCCTGTGAGCAGCGACGAGACTTAAGCACGAGTCAGACTCACACCTGTTCACGCGCCAGAGAGTCATGACACTATTCTATTACAACAAGTCAAACAAAATAACAAAGACACCTAATCGAAGTCAATTATTAGGAACAGTTCATAATATTTGGATGTTAAACTATATATCAGTCAATTTACCTTATATACACTTATCACTTTATTTTATAATATTACTTACTAGGAAGTATATAATCACAAGGTATAGCGTTTATTGTCAGTGCTAGCACGATACAATTATAGTTTGATGATTATTATGGGTGTAACATGACGTACCAATTCAAGGTCTAAAGCGGTCATTAATATGAGAATTATAGTAATTAAGGAGTGTAACTGCAGCGATTAACACTTGTGTAGTTTTATAAGATTATTGCACCCAACTCTTTTACGTGTTTAATTTACTACCGCAAGTTCAATAGTGCAGAGTTTTATATTACGTCCATTAATATTTGAGATAGCATTCCAGCAATTCCTTATGTTATCTTAGGTAAGTGTCTTATTTAAAATTATTAGAAAGTCTATTTATAGAGATAGTAGTGAACATATAATATGTTAATAATATATACAATATACAGCGGAGAACATTTATTAGAAACATCCTAATAGCCTAAGATGATTAATATGTAGGAAATGCAACACGGCGATAGTTCTAATGATTATATGAGCTAAAGTATGCATTCATTTAATCTATTTATAGCAAGATTTATATCTTAGTCTATGCAAGAGCATTTCGTCCTGTCAGAAGCGTCTGATGTGTCGCACTACTAATTGCCTCATCAACGACGCAACACTGTCAGTAAGGATAGCCCAACTCTTAATAAATGTCTTACTGCAAATTAGGGTAGCACCAGTGAAAATTTAATCTACTGTACTCTTACGTCCACCGCCTTATGTTAAACCTAAGAGCGACGCACCACGCCAATATCTAACCGCGATATGAGAGTAGCTCTTGTCATCCAGACATGTGTACCACACACAATATTAACACGACTTATAGGGTACAATCGAACATTAGTTTACATTACGATTTCATGTTGTCCGGCAAACTGCAATATAAGTAGATAACTATTTTATATAATTGTAAGTTGTTTCCTTATGTCGTGGATGGATTGATAATTTTTTTCAGCATTTACGTTATTATTTTCATACTGCTTTTAGCTGAAATATTTTCTTCTAATTTTTGTTATGAATATTCCGTAATATTGTTGGCTAGGAACTGTGCTAGTCTGGGAAACAGATAACTCTCTCTACATGCAAGGACAGCCGTCCTTCTCTTCAAAGTATTCAATTAATCCAGTGAACCGTCATGCTCCTTTGAAAACTCCTGTTTGTTTGTTGCCCAGTCCAGTCTTTCTGCGGTTTGTGGCGCGAACATAACTGAACCTGTTTATAATTGTCATGGTTAAATCAGTTTTCTCCTTAGTATGCATGACATCAAGATCCCGTCTCACTTTTCTTCGAGGTAGTGTGAAATCAAGAGGTTCCAGGTAGGACCAGGAATTCGACAAAGAACTCAGACTCCACAAAATGAATTGGCCCAATGTTCATGTAGCAGAAATTAGAAGCAAAAATATTTGATGAGAAAATATATTAAAAGATAAATATAACCTAGGTATTTTAAATTCGAAAATTTTTGGTTATGGACTGAATCTGTGTAGTTTTTTAATGCTGTTAATGGTGTGACACCATTTTATAGTTAAGCCTGTAGTTTACAAATAAAACATTTACCGTAGTTATAATATAGCAACTCAGAGCTCTCTTCTGTTAAATATTTTCGACATAGACTTGAAGAATGAATGGTTTGACGCCTTTTGCTGGATGTCTCACTGTCTGTTAGGCAGCTCCGGCCCCGCTTTGACTGCCTCTCCCTTTCAATTGCAGTATCACTGGCAATTGATAGGATCCACAAGGAAAGGTAAAGATAACAGTGAACCTCTGTAAAAGCTGAAGGTTTTTTTTTACATTGGGAGCATTCCATCTTTCCCTTGTACATCACTCTATTGCTCTCAATATACTCCTTTTCTTGCTCTTGACAGACAGAAAAAGTACTTGATAAGATGGGGCCAATAGGTGCTCCAAGCAGCTTGGCTCCTTTTTTTTCATGGGAAGTACAGGAGCCATCAACACTCAGTAATTGCAAGAGTTACACTTCGACGACTTTCACCGTTTGCAATCTTTTTCCCTTTAAATCTACTTATTCATATCTGTTTTAGTTCGAAAATTTAAACACAAAAGCTACTTAAATAAGGGGTTTATATCCTAATCACAGAGTACCAATAAGAACTTTAGTGAAATTGCTATCATGAATTAATATAATAAATAATAATAATAATAATAATAATAATAATAATAATAATAATAATATAATAATATATAAAATAACAATAAGTAATAATAGAAATGATAATTAGATAAGTACATAATAAGTTAATAATAAATATATAATAAAGATAATAATAATAAATAAATAATAATAATAATAATAATAAATTAATGATAATGATAGACATTGAATAATGATAATAATAATAATTAATAAATAATAATAGATAATAATAATAATAGAATAATAATAATTTAAATAATAATATACAAGTATGGGTATAGCTATCAATTCATGAGGTGAATTAAAATAAATGGTGTAATATCGTCTCTCTCATTCATTAATTAATTTAATTACACCCAATGAATATCCAATCTTATATATGATTTCTAGGATTAATAAATAAAAATAATATGCTTAACTCACATTATACAAAGAGTTTATCACCGAAGTACGGATGATAACAAAGTAAGTAGTTATTGCTGAAATAATAAAATAAAATGATATTTATATATAGTTCACAAGATACAATAATTTGAATATGAGAATTAACTAAAAAATTAATTCAATGAGGTATGAGTGAAAAAGTAAATCACACATTATATTATATAAAATTACAATACTATAAGCAGGCAGATATTGAGATCAAAAGAGATTTACATATTAATTAAAGCACTCTTTAGAAAAACATTAAACAATGAGTAAAATATCCAGTAAGGAAAATAATCATTATATATATTATATAGAAGTTAGATAAAATATTTTAAATAAATTTACTTAAATTGCTCTGTAAATAATATTTAATATTGATTCTACTATCTATTAGTATCCATAGGTCAGTATATGATCCATATATAGAGTTCTCATTATTATTGCAATTGTGATACTTATTATTATTTATTTTGAGATACAATATGGAACAAAACACATTTTATTAGTATATTTTAACTGTTTGTGTTATTGTAAAGCTAAAGTAAAATATTTGTATGTATGTAAATATTAACTGGTCTGAAAAATATATTTAAGTATGAAAAAGTATTACAATTATAATCTTATTAGTAGTTTAGCGACATTAATGGTCCAATCTTGGATGGTAATTTATGAATAAGAGATGTCGAGATGTCAGGTAATAGTATATATCGATAAAATGATTAGTTTTGGATGGATAGATAAGATGAATTCAGTTACATATTGCCTAAGCATATAATAAGCTTGCCCACCCAAAGTTATTTCTTATTTTTACATGTATTATTTCACTATATCAACTCACTGGTACTAACTACAAATTTTATTTGCTATATTATAAACTCTCAAAATAGAGTTACACTATACTACCAATATCACGTTAATTACGCATTATGGATCACGACCAACAATGCTTATATTATAAAACGTAAATAAAACTAATTCTAGATCAGGAAATTAACAGAAATAATTGAAAGAATCCAATACAGAACATATTAATGATGTATGGTAGTAAAGATAGAAGCACCACAACGAACTATAAAGCGTTGGTAGTTTACTACAAATTATCATGAAACAGAACCGTGCGTGCAAGATACATAACCCATTCACTTTAGTGCTTAATCGATGGTATGAGCCGTATTTATGTAAGGTATATAGTGAGACGCTGAGATTGATTAATTTACCTCACTTATTCAGCGTCACACCTTAGCCGCTGCGTTATACCTAATAGATAATAGAGATAAAGACTCAACTATCGTACATATATATTATATATATATATAATATAGCTCAGTACAAAAGATAATGAGGTTCTAAGATGAAAATAAGAAAGATCATGAGAACATGAATAGTTTTTATTAGAGATAGGAATTGTAGATAATTTGGTAATTAATAGTAATTGAATTTACATCAAGGCTAGAACGACCCATCCGGAACTTCTAATCCAGATTAGTATAGTTTGCGAGATAATAATAATCTAGAAAGATATTAGTAACGATAAGCTATACATATAAGTAAAAAGGATAGCAAAAAATTGATATGAAGTATTATAAGATTAAATAGTCGATTCATCGGTAATATATATTAAGTAGATAAGTATAATAAAGGGTCATATTGATAGCTAGAATACATTATATATATGTAAATAGATATAATAAGAGTGAATAAAAGACATAAACCCTTAGAGGACTAAAACACCCGCATTGACATAAAAAAGTATAGTAAGTAAATTCAATAGGCAATAATTCAACAACAGCTACGATCATTTGGTAGACGATTTGAAAAGAATAAGCTATGACATTAACTAAGTACATAAAGTAATAAGGAGTAAACCCAATAAGAGGGAGTGAGTAGCATTACCTAGCTGCCATTATAACTATACCTAGTATTCAATATATAGCTTTGTATATATATGTTAATAGCCTATTACCCAGAACAGCAAAAATATGTTTAGTTAGCGATGACACGAACGAACATGCAATTATAACATCAAAAAGTAGAGAAAACGCAAAATAAATTTTTGCGCGCTTTGAGCATACTAGAAATTATCAGTGTCTCGAGAGACCTCCGCAGAAGTGCAAAAGCGCGCAACATTCTTTTGTACACTGAGAACTAATTTCTTCGCACGCAAACGGCATGAAAAGTCACCGATATTGACTTAAGAAGTGTGACCGTATATAGGCACGAACTACAATTGCGCTTGTCGCTTAAGACGCGTTACTATTCTTTGCACGGCTTATTGGCTCACAACTTCTATGATAAGTATGAAGTTATACTATGCAGAACTTCAACACATTAGATAGAGTAAGTAGTGCTTAGTATTGAACAATAAGATGAGTTGAGTAGTTGAACGTATAGTAGTGAGGTACATGAGTATAGCACATGAAGCATCACTACCAATCATAAATATCACTAGGAGAGTAGTAATTACCATACGTATGCACCTCACACTCACAGCCTTCTAATACGGTTATTAATTAAAGATTTTTCTAAGTAGGTCCCATAGGACATCACGAATACAAGGTAAATCAACATGACCAAATAACATAGGTAATAACCTGTAGTAAAGTGAGAGAAGTAAATATAAGGAAATTGCCGATATCAGTTCCATGATAGTTACTGAAGTATAGAAGAAAAATAGGATTACGAAGATTATTTGGACTCACGTTATGTCATAATAGATAGATTATACTCTAACACACGTACCAACAACGCAATACACTCAGGCAATAAAGAGAACAGCGAACAAGATTTTTCACCACATATATATTGGCTAACGCACATAGTCCATTTGTCGCATCGTATAGCAAAATAAGGAATTTGGAACAGTGTATGGATCCAAAGAAAGCCCAAGGTTTTAGCTGTCAGCCTGTGGTTTATTAAATATAAAGATGAACCCTTGCGCTTACTGTATATCGTATCAACAAAAGTAGTAATAGTCCAATTAGAGACATTAAACAACTGTAAATTATGATTATGAACTGAAAATGAGCCGGAGAGAGGAGAAAAAACTGATTACACAGAAGAACACACGACACCAAACCCGATAGAGAATTCAACTGATCTCATTTAGGCGTCGTTGAAGGCCAAGTAATCTGACACCACGGAATTGGTCGCGCGCACGAGAGCAAGTGTATGAGAAAATGAATATTGAAGAAGTAAAAAGAACCTCTCAATATTTTGAAAAGCGTGATATGGTGTGTCCCATCAAGCGAGATCAAAAAGTAAGGAGACCCTGCCAATCATTGATCTTTAATTAGTAAAATGATATATATATTCTGATTATGAGCGATAACCCAATACACTTATTTTCCTTTACAGAAGCACGACACACAAGAGATTTTTGGGTTTATCGATTCTTTAAACTTGCACAATATATATATCACACATTAAAAGTTCCGAGCGCTGAAAATGACACTCATGAATCTATCTTCTAGATACACGTCATCAATGATACGTAGGAACACGCTCGCAACTCTTACCTACTACCGAGAAACGCGCTCCAGTGTCTAAGCCGCGAATCAGATACAATAAACGTGACACATATACAAAATTTGCCACATTAAATAAATATTACATCTTTTTCGATTTTGATCCTGCACTTACTATTCTATAGTATACATATTATCTAAATTTATTGATAATGATTATATCATATATGAGGTTACACTGACATAACACTATAATATTTATTTATTTATGATAATTACTCAGAGACCTCTAAGCCGTTCGCGTAATAGAACTCGTTAATCCACAATCTTTTATGTACTATAGTTCACCTTATACCTTTTATATCAAAGTGAGGGTAATGACACGGGGGAGCCTACAAGGAAATCATAACTTAAGGCCGTGAGGTACTATCCAAACCAGGCCTAATCAAAACGTGTTTGGCAGTTATCGAGAAAGTTTATTAATTCTTGCCACTACCAGGTATAATTAAGATAAAACTCTCAACTAGACGTAATCAGTGAGAGGATAATTGAAACCAAAGCGTAAGAATGAATAATATTGAAGAAATGTATATACCCTATACTCATATATACGCCATCAAGGCGTAATTATTATTAATTATATATTATAATTATATGATTATTTATATTTATTATATAAATATTATTAGTAGAGTTTAAAAACCTGAATGTTTTTTACGATTTCTCATCATAAAATAATGTAAGAACTTTGCTCGATGTTGGTTTTTTGTGTGCTTGAAATTTCATATAATAGACTATAGGGCGACTTTCAGTTTCTCTCTTAATTTGCCAGATTAAACTGACTATTAATTGAAATTTTTAATATAAATAATTCTTAATAGTTTTAATTAAGCTACTAATAATAATTTGAAATTCTATATCTATAAGCTCCAAATCATTTTGATTAATTAAATAATTTTTATAGGTGGTGGAGAGTTCTGAGGAACCCTCCGTCATCTTGATTTGAGATTTAAGATTATATTGGCAGATGTTAACGTAAAAATAATTTTGAGGTTAAATTACCCATCATATTATGGGTTATAAAAATACTCTCAATAATTTGTTTAATTCATAATTAATAAGGTTATGCGTATTCGTCGTAGCATAAAACGTTTAGCTAATTATATTCTGTATTTATTTCTTATATTAGTTATTTATAACTCGTCAATCATTACATATTTTATTCTTGTTTTTTGATGATGTAGTATTTATGAAGAAATTTATCGACAGTTGAGTAACATTAAGAATTATATATCAAATTATAAAATTAAACATTATTAAAATCATTATATATATATATACTTTCCAAAATTAATAAGTGAATGAGTAGAGAGAAGAGAGTACAGGAAGAAGGATAAAGGGTAATCTTCATAAAACAGTGTATGAATGTGATCTTAACAATCCATCAATAAAAGATTGTGTTAGGTCTTTATAATCACATTTCACAACATATGGCCATCAGAGTCCATATTATTTCCACTAGAGTTAACCCAAATAATCGTAGTACTACAGATACAATACAGTATTAGTTTTGGTATTATCTTCAACAGAGGTGTAAACCTACTGATATCTGTTATATCCAAAGTGGAAATATAGGAGTGAAGTACACTTTGACACTTTATCGTTGCGTTGACGATTTGATCACCTATTTGTTTTCTCTAGTATATAGCCCTACTCTGGATTTCAACTACTTTCACTTTTCCCGAGAGATATAATTTATATCTGATTGCAAATTTAGTTGTGTACAGTTTTGCTGCTTTGTCCCAGCTGTTCGCTAGGAAAAAGCAAAAAAGATTCGTGGATAGTATTCATCATACACATAAACCCTAACAACCAATGGCTGTGTGGTCAGCGTGGTGCCATTCCTACAAGTAATCATTATAACATTGCGTCAAGTATAAATTACGGTAGCGAAATTATTACACTCAAGCCAATCTCGAAGCCATCATTACATGAATATTAAATATATGCATGTATAGTGTCGATGAGTGAGTATAATCAAATTACTAGCGTCCCTTTAATTGAACCTTCCTGTATGAACGACAACCTTAGACATATTGCGAGAGCAATTTCTCACAAAAATTGAGATAAAAACTATTCGGTAACTAAATATTTCCGCTAGTTATGTCAATTATCTAATACGTACATTCTCTCCACGAGTTTTTCGATAGAGCTGAGAATGCAATAATATATATTTAGTTTTTTAAATTTTTAGAATTGACAATATTTAAAAATAAGGCGAATTATAATATATTAATATATATATTAAATATAATATTAATATAATATTAGTATATATATATATATATTAATAATAATAAAATACTATAATATATTAATATAAATTTATTATAATAATATATTAATTAATATTATAATATTAATATAATAATATATATTGATATATATATATATAGATATATATATATATATATATATATATATATTAGTAATAATAATATATATATTACGGTAATATATATATAATATAATATATATAAAATAATATAATTAAATATATTAATATATCATATAATAATATGATATATTAATAATTATATTAGATATAAATTAATAATATAGGTGATTCAATACTCATATACAATACATCGAAAGGTTGTAGAGCAAATAACTCACATAGATTAAATTTAATATGTAACAAATTTTATACTAATATGTTGTAATAGTAAATCAGGCTAGTTTACGTTTTACAACAAGTTTAAATGTAGAATTACAGTATTTAAAGACCACTGATTAATTATGTTATGTTTTTGAACGCCTCGATCTGATACTTATATATCTTATAACTACGTAGGATGAATATTTATGTATTTATCTCTAATATGGTTAGTATTAGTTGTCGTTATGCACCTACATATCTGCGTACTTAATATACCGAGGGTTGATATACGAGGTACATTATTTATAATTAAGATATAATTTATATTGGTGCTTTAAACTCTAACGTATTATCCGTGAGCATGTACAAATAACAGAACAAACGTAAGTTCACAGTCAGCACTAATATCAATGTGTTAGACGTGGTGAATTATTATAATCGATAGTCTATGGTTGAAAATAAATTTTACAGTAGGAGGTTATTCTAAAAATACGTGCACTTCACGCTTGTTATTTCTCAAAATATATAGCGCGAGTTTTATTACAAGAGAAAGATATGAAGCTTTTTCCCACAGATGGTTCCGCATAACCTTGTCTGACTCTACTCGAGTAGCAATCTTTCCTCACTGAGTGTAACGGAGATGTTGAGATCTAGACGTTATGTTGCAACGCTGTGATCTATCTTTACGCGTGAATTCAGTTGACAAATATCATTTTTATCTTTGACTGAAGATGAGACACTAAAAGCACTCTTCACATGCCACCAAAGAAAATAATCTAGGGCTTGGTATCGAGCGGGATTCATTATTTCTTGCAAGGCGCCCAAGCTGCACAAACGAGGCTCTCGCTTTTTCATTCACTTCCCTATCTACATGTTGATTCTATGATATCTTTTGCTCTCGATCGTCTAGTACATTTCTGAGTCTGACATGTCTCTTGAGAAGTCCAGTCTATTCTATTGGAACTACTAATTGTCTGCGTGGGTCGGCGCAACGTACATGTGTTAATACCACTTGAAACTACGCGAAAATGCCGTGTTGTCCGGAGAGAGTTGCAGGTTAACGCAGGTCACTCAAACGTTCGTGGAGAGTGATGCAACATGTTCAAACAAGTACATAGATCTCAATTGTTCAAACAAATGAATTTAGTCACCCCCATATTTTCGGTACGTGAGGTGTGATATAACGCTTTATCCCCTTTGGTAATGGAACTCCGTGAGAGCTAGATTGTGCTCAGCATACGTCCACATTTATCCTAAATAAATGTTAGAGGATGTGTTTCTAGAGCTTGGAGTAATTGTTATGCAATAAGTATATTGGCCAAGCACGGCCTCATCGGGGAGACAACGGAAATTTGTCCAAGAGTTGCTAGAGGATTTTATTTTGTATGCCACTTTGTTTCTTGACATTTTGATATAACACAACTCGGTGGAACACAACGGTGCCACACCAAAAGGGGGTTATCGCAAGTCGTTGTAGCGCCTCTATGTCCATTGTATTCTTCTTGAGGTCGAAAATGAGCGTCAGTATGTGTAATGGAAGGTGCGGTTGTCTATATTTTTAAGATTCCCGCCAACAGCAGAGGTGACAGTAACTAGTATATATTAATAATTAATAATAATAAAAATAATAATAATAATTATAATTAGTATATTATGATATATTATATTTATAATATAATATATATTAAATATATATATATATATATTATATATATATCATATATATTAAGTAATATATATATATGATAATATAATTAGTATACTAATATAGTAATAATCGTATTTCGGAGCAGCTACTCAAATACATGATAATCATGATAAATAGTATTAGAAGCTATATGAGTTTTACGGTACACTGGCTTAATTAAGGAATATCAAGATAAAAGTTTTATAGGATGAATATCATGTTTAAGAGACACTAACGGAAGGAGTTCACGAGCCCCCGATAATATAAATGGAGAGTTAAATTTTATACTTCCACATTTTATTTAGTGGAGAGCTCTATCGTACCGAGAGATTAAAGGAGGATTAGAGAGGGGAGAAGTGTATTATACCTCCGGATGAGATTGATTAGTTTAGGTAAAGGAACCCATCACTCACTGTACAACAACACACACACCTAATGAGACCAAGAGGGGATGAGTTCCGAGAGACAATTCCAATCCGGAGTGGTAAGATTATAATGTCACTCCACACGAGTTAAGTTCCACCTAAGAGAGCCCGAGAGACGCTACGACTCCACTAAGACATCGGGGCTAACTAACCCGTGGGTAAATTGACGTTAATTGCTCGCGATTCATACCAACCCAACAACCACGGAGAGAATAGCACAATAGAAGGATATATCACGCAAGAGAGAAAATTTGATAATTAGTATATCTGTTATTTTGAGACATTATTGAATAGTTATACTATTATAATTATATATATATATATAATATAAATAATATTAATATATATATATTAAATATATAATAATATTTATATAAATTATAATAATATTATATAGATAATATATATATATTAATATATAATATATATAATATAATATATATATATATATATATATATGAATATAGTATATATATATATATATATTATAATATATTATTTATATATAGTATATATTAATCTAATGTCATCAATATTTAATTTACACCTATAAATATAGTTCGATTTATTATTATGTATCGATATATATTATAACAATAGTTAATCGATTACTGATATTTTAATCGATAATAATAACAAACATAATTAATTATTAAATTATAGAATAAATCCAATACTTCTAAAAATAAATTAGTATTGCTAGCCTAAGATATAAGAGTAAAACTAATTTTATCCTAATATATATGTAATATTTCATATATGTATTAATATATATTAAAATTATATTAATAATAAATATATAATATTATATATATATTATATGTATATTATATTATTATTTATATTAATTCAATTTCACGTCTAGTGGGAGTTATGATCGTATGTCTACTAAAAAAACAAAAGGGCCTCATAATACATACCGACCTATTACATGAAGTACAAGTAGACTTGGGGCCAACGACTTTCGTGTCGACCTATCGCCTGTTGCAATAATTAGAGCCCGAGGTTTTTTCCTGCTATACGGGTCATAAAACAACTGTAGTAACGCAACCACTTTTCTTAAAACTTTTCAGCGATGACTTACATATTCTGGACCGAGAGCAGTGACAATGATGGTGTTCTTTCACTAAATAGAGTGGCGAGCTTACTTCTGGATATTCAAATCATAGAACTCACACCTATATATTTCGTGAGTACGAGGACAATATGCACGTAAATTTATATTCATCTATACAGTAAGTTCACCAGGCAAAATTTGTTACCTATAGATTAAATCATACTGGGGTGGATATTACTTGTATATTATCTTTGATTTGAGAACCTGAGTCTATCAATCCACTAATACGTATTTGAATAACTACTGCGTTATACCTGCAACTACTCCATAGAACTAATATATCAGCCTCCGAGCAGTCTACAGGAATGACATTAGTATATCACCTGCGACCCGCAAGAACATTATGTATCACCTACTATCATATAGGTCGACTTCAGCACACTTTCACTCACACAATTACATGAGATGAGTCGCAATACTGAGATGAGCAATAAGTCTACACTTTTGACAAATGGATATTGGAGTTAGAAGAAGCGACGATCCTAGTTGTCGTGCTGCTTGAAAGTATTTGCCACCCTCATCGTCGCCTCTTAGATATATTACTCCTGTGTGAGGTGGCATAGTGGACACAGCTGAGTTTTGTTACTATTACACCCCGATCCAGAATCACACAAAGAGCCTGAACGTTGAGTGCATTCAAGCGAATACTGCACCGTTGACATGAATTCTGATGCGAAAAAATCGAGAAAGACCCACAGCTTGTAGGTGTCTATCCGGGAGTGAGTTCGTGACACAGGTGCAAATAGAGGGCATTTTGAGCCAGATGTGACAAACAGAGAGTTATAGTTACGAAGGCAAGGTACAAAGGTTAGCTAGCTATCGAAGAAGCACACGCGTCCTTTGACAATATATGCGCCTCATAAGAAGGAGTTTGACACAATATTTCACAAGTAAAACATAACCTAGATTCCAATTCTGTCAAAGAGACACATGTTTTATGTCCACAACCTACAGCGTCATAAGATAACATAAATTTCATGTAGGATAAATAAATGACGTTGTTAGATGCAATTTAGAACTCGTGTAAAATCAATAATATCCTTTATAAGTTACTCATGTATTATGCTGTCTATAAACACCTTTTACGTGGAAGTATGATATTATGAACTATATGTTATGTGAAAAAGTCTACGACACCTATAACTATTATTATACTTAGTAAATATATAGAAATCCTAAGATGCATTCAATAACTCAACTGGTTCTACCACTGGTTCAAGTTCTAAGGCGTATGCGCGTATTCAATACAACCTATCGACTTGTTAGCAATTAAAACGCACGCATCTAGACCATGAGGTGGAGATACGCAAGCACGTACATAGACGAAAATAGCTTATCTTACCTAATAAGACATTGATGTATCCTTAATTGTGATTACCACATCTACTTTAATTACCACTGTCACTGAAGTTTGATCATATGAGGTTTATTGATTCAACACTCATATTAAAATATATAATATTATATAAATATAATTACATATAATTAAATATATATTATATTATGTATATATATATATAATTATAATATTTATAATATTACGTATATATATATATATTATTATTTAAAAGATTATATCGTGTAATGCCTTTTTAAATATTGATAATTTTAAATAAATATTTAATATTATGTAATATTAAATATTCAATCTATATTAAGCGATATAAAAGAAGCCACCATATACTTAAATATACAACCTATATATAATTATAGTATATATATATATTATAATATATATATATATTTAATAATAATATATTAATATACTAATATATAATAATATTAAATATTAATATAATATATATATTATAATATATTTATATTAATATATATATGATAATAATATAATATAGTATAATATTAATATATAGAATAAGATAGTAAAACTCATATACATACGATATCCAATTTCTCACTTACTAAAGCAATACACTAAGCTTCGATTGGATTCTCTATTGATGAGTGCGGTGATATTCTCGCATCCTCTACACCCAAATTATTAAAATAAACACCATCTATCTTTTCTGCTCATTTCTTCTGCGCATATTTTCTCGCAAACATGGCGGGCCAAAAGCGTCATTCACAGAGAGCTGTCGC
>JABUQX010013516.1:0-77647 GCA_015478945.1 Trachelipus rathkii
ATGCGAAACTGAAGCTGTCTCATGGAGTGAAGGTCAAAAATATACTCTAAAAGATGTATGTACATTTCATTAGATGACTCGACTGTATTATTGAATTGTCTAATTATCTGACCCGAGTAACCAAATTATTATGGTATGGATGTAAGAGTAATCCCAGTTCTTGGAGATGCTAGTAGGTGAAAATAGTTACTATAAAGAGCAACGAATGCCAGACAAGACTTATGGGATTAACGCTTTTGCAGTGGTTATGACCATCGAGAGTGATGAAACAAATGCAGGACGGGCGAACGGGCGATGCGTACGCAGTTGAGGGACACTGATGAAGAGTATGCGTGAAAGAGATTGCGGAATTTATTTTGGAACCAGCAAATTTTGCGGAATGGGGAAAGGGGAACCGGGTGACAAAGTACGCGTGTCTGAGGGATAGTTATGTGGCCATGCCGGATGCGTACAATGTGTTTTTTCCTGGTGAGAGGAAGTCTTGCGCCGCCCTCTCGCCGAATCAGCAGTCGCCAGCAGTCCTAGCCAGTAAGGACTGAAGCTCCTGTGCGTGAGAGCAGGATAGATAAATCACTCTGCTATGGTAGGGGCGGCCTTGTTCTGTAATGCATACAGGTTCCCGGGTTTTAAGGCTTATCATTTGAATTCATCCTAACTATCCAAGCGATTTAAATATTGCACCAAGTTGACCCCAACATAGGTGAATTTCTGAATGTATTCTTAACGAGAGTGGAGATAGCGAGAATATTAATGCTTCCCTTAACCAAAATATCAGATATATCCATCTGGTGCTGATAATAAGCGCTCTGGGATCTAGGAGCTGAACGAAGTTGAATTAAATGACATAGCAAGTGTGTCTGTGGTTAAGGAATACAAATTCGAGAGAGGGCAATGCATTATAGCCATTATTCCCCTGCAGTAAAAATTGAAGTGAGGAGGGTATGTATTGGAAAGGTTGCCGATCAGGCACAAGAGAGAGCAACACAGCCCAGCTACTGTCCCGCTGTTTTCAGAGCCCAATGATAACACGATAAATCCACCGTCAACCTGCAGCAGTGAGACAAGATATGATGCCTTACAAGGTTCCGTGGTGGCCCAGATTTGGAGAGAGAAGAGAGGCAGGTCAGGAACCAGACAGATGTGTGAGCAGGGAATAGACACAAGCATTTGTACGCCTCATCATAAGAGAACGGCAGCACCTTTTCTTGCAAAAGGAACGGTTGATAGTTAAGGATGTGATAGAACCTGTTGCAAATGGCCAGTAAGGAGGATCTATTTTAGGTATATTCCAAGCAGAATCGTGTCAGATGCGACGTATTGGGCGGTTGAAAAAGCTGAAGCATGACTTGGCGACCAGAGTGGTGAGGTGTTAGTCTTAGCCCGTACGATAGGCGTAGATAAGGTGATCAGCTCATCTAGGTCACGAGATTAACCAACTATCAAGAGCCTTCCTGAGTTATATATCATAGATATGATATAGTATAACATATGCAGTATATAATAGTTAAATATATATATATATATATATATATAGGTATATAATATATAGACTATATATATATAGGTAGTATTTACGGACGTGAGGTAGGAAATATATAATAACAGTAATACCTATATACGATATAATATATATATAGATAATATATACTATAGTATAATAATATTATGATCATAATACTATAATATACTATATATATATATATAGTATATATTACTATATGATACTATATAATATATACAGAGTAATAGTTGTTACATTAGGTATATAGGGAGGTATAATATACGTAGTATATATAACTCTATGATATTATATAGGTATATAGTATTAGGTATAGGATAGTATAGTAAGACTAACTTAGAACGTCAGTACATGTGCAAGTTAGTTAAGGTACGTGAAAACTAGGTACTAGTATCGTATATATGAGGGCTAGGTATACTATTATCACGTAGTTACTATAGATTATAGATATGCGAGTCGTACTATAAATTGGGCGTTGAAGATCAGTCATTCTGGGGAAGAAGGATTATAGGGGCCGGTTTAATTGTTTCAGTTGCTTTTCAAATCATCGTACTTCATCTAATATACTAGCAACGATAATAATTAGAAGTAAACCAAATGCCATTCTTCATTTTATAATTCAGAAGTGTTATTTGATGTTATTATATAAGTCTTTCCTACAAATATGTATGAGGTTCATGATAATTGATTCTATTTTCGACGTACACTCTCACACATCTATGAGAGTGATAAATATATCCCTATAATTGTATACTTACAAATGAAAGAGACGGAGAGAGGTGAATCGGCAAGAATCTTTCTATTCGTTTATACATTAAATCTAGAAAAATGAGCAACGATATTTAGTATGATATAGCTAAGATTAAGTCACAGTTTAATAATCCATATTATTTACAAACATAGTTATTATAAATGTTAATATATATACTAGCATATACACATTTGATGAAGCTCTTATGTTGATATCGGTCAGAAAGTACAATGTGAACTTCTTTCATTCTTATTATTATTAGGATGACATGCGAAAAAACCTTGTCATAACATATAAGTAAAAATAATCGTTATAAGTATAAGGTAAATATAATATAAATAGTAGCGATAGAACACTTATCTATTATGAATTACTATATTTAATATTAATAATGATAAAATTAATAAATATATATAAGAATATTATTTATACTAGTTTATACCTTTGCTATAGGTTAAGTTGTTGTATTATATATTTTTTATTATTACGCATTATAGTTTATCACAGTATCACTAATAATTTAGCACTTGTTATTCATATACAACATTGCTAATTTTTATATTTTATTATTATCCTAATATTATAAATTATATACATACCCCGTCATACCCTTATATGATTTTTTATGTATGCTATTCAATATAAAAATTTCAATGAATCCCTGTGATGCAGTAGCGACCCGTGTGGAGCTGCAAGGCACGTTGTGTTGTATGATTGTCGTATGGACTGCTTGGATCCATCGGGTATTGGGTTGAAGGGTATGAGGCTGTTGCTGTATAAGCGTGGTGGCGGTGGGTATTGTATGGAAATGAATCACGGGCGGAAGTAATTATGTATTGCATACTAATTTGTAGCATATGTATATTACCAACTAATATTTATGTACTCGTGATATGTTGTGGTTTAGAATTATAACTGGGATGCTATGATGATAGCGTGTTATATTGTAGTAATTATTAGAGGTGGAATTGCCTATCAGAAATTTGGGTATGGGGTACCGAGTGCCCGGGAAATGGTAGGTAATACCAACACCTTGGGTAACACGTCAATTTTTCTTTACTGGGCAGTTTCATTTTGGGACAATTTTTCAATTTCCAGGAACATTACGTCATTTGACACTATAAGGGAAAAGATGAACACAACCCGATGGAGCAACGGTGTTTAAAGGTTATTCACGTTCGACGTTAGTGTCGTAATGGGGCGTGGTTCATATGGTATCGGTATCAGATATTGATCATTGTGAGCTCACACTTCGAGATTTTGAGGTAATTTAATTCGGCCGAGATGTTGCTACATCGAAAAAAATCGTGAAAAGAGGTGAGAGCATAACCGAGGTAGTATTGAATTTCTAAAGTACCGGATGAGCATAGCTCGCTATCACAGCTCGTGACTGCAGAGAATGGGCTAGGCTGTTCGCGATATGGTCGTGGGGCTGAGGAAGCCTTCCACTTCAACTCGTGTGTCGATGCCAACAATTGGCAAACATCCTATGCCAGCGCTCGTCGTTGTGATGAACATTAACTGCAATAAGGATACTTGGCGCAATTTAAACGATTGACTATTAGGTGCATATTGACTCAGAGAAGCTAACAGCCTCACTGACCATAGGATTTATACAATGAAGACGTTCGTATCAATGGTCAGAATGGTGGCAATAAATGGCAACAGTGGAGATGACACAGTTCCAATTATATTTCGAAGAAAAAATTATTATCGAGAGTGGATTGAGCACTTTAGGAGTCTGGTGTGTGGGCTGTGGCATGGCTCGTTATGCGTGAGGGTACTTTTATTTGTAGC
Source organism: Trachelipus rathkii (assembly GCA_015478945.1). Lineage (NCBI taxonomy): Eukaryota > Metazoa > Arthropoda > Malacostraca > Isopoda > Trachelipodidae > Trachelipus > Trachelipus rathkii. Next base: position 4,068 of record JABUQX010013516.1, read on the forward strand.
GTGATTCATTGACATTGAGTGCACTCGGTCGCGATCTGATAGGAGGGCGGATTCCGTGGAGCGGATATAGTCGACTCAGGTAGAGTGCGGTCGTGGATGCGTGCGAGCTGAGAGGTCATTATGTGGCTCGGATATGTAGAGAGTTCTGAATGTGTCTATGCTGCTGTTATAGCCCAAGAGTGATATTGTCGAGAACTAAAACCAATGTATCACAACAAGAGTGATTCGCTTTGGTGCGGTTAGTCGGTGGGCCTGATGCGAGAAGATGAGAAGTCGTAGATCTGGTGCAGCGGTTCGGCGCCGTATTTTGTTTCCAAAAATAAGGCCTGAGGTCGTTCGGCTGGATTGTCGTGCTAGGTTGTTGTCAGTTACTAGTCGTGAATGGTGTTCTCAGTGGAACAGAGTATAGCTGATACGGGTGTACACTCTGGATTACATCAGACGAATCTTATTTATGGATACGAATTAGAGGAAGGTTATAGTGAATTGGTACGATTATGTGGTTATCAATCAGGTACTGGTGCCACAATTCCCACATAATATATAGTGGCGAGTAGGTGCAGCGGGTAATATATCTAATATTGAGTAACAGCTAACTGAGAAACAAATGCTCTTTTGCGCGACAAATTCAATGGCTAGTTGTATTTAATCAGGGGCTGATCACGTCGCTGAGAGCGAGTATGGAAAGGATATGGAATTGATCGTGGTCCGCCAAGATCTAATGTAGGATTATTAAGACACCCCGTTGGACTTCTTTCCATTTGGGGTTATTTAGAACTAGAAAATGGTGTACGTCGATAAGCCGCTACATTAAAATAGAGCTAAAGGATGATAGAGTAGATTCGGTCACATTAACGGCATAGAAATCCATCAATTAATGCTACGTCATCCGAGAAATTTTAGACCACTGAGAGATATGGAGTTGGTGCCGAGAACCGAGGTCTGCGCGACCATTTATTGAGCTAGATATATTTTGTTACATGACAATAATTGAACCATTATATCAGCATAATTAGTACTATAATAATATAAAAAAAAATGAATATTAAATATTCCTAAAGTAATTGTGTTTATTCAAAATCAACATCGGCCCATAAAATTTAACCACCCTATATTATATGAAGAATATTAGTAATATAATATATATATTTAATATAAGTTCGGAGGTTATAATAGTATAATAGTTGAGAGTGCATTGTAGCTTGATGTAGAGAGGATTTGACCTAAAGCTATGATGGGTTAGGCTTAAATATAGTCTACTAATAGTTATATATAGTTTATAGATTAATAGATATAATAGTATATATAATATAGTATTAAATATAATAATAGATATATAATTTAATTTATAATATTAAATAATATATATATGGTTATATGGCGGTATGAGTGTTGTAGTATAGATATATTAATATAGTTATATTGCTTAACTTATAAATGATAGTATATATAATTAAATATAGATAATTATAATATATATGATATTAGATATATATATTAAGTCATGTATGTAAATACGCTACAACTTTATGTATATAATAATATCCCTTAGATAGTATATTATAATATATTATTTATAATAATATATATATAGGTTTATAGTTTGATTATATATTTATATTACTATAAAATAATAATTTATATAATATATATAGTAGTATTGTAACAGATTGTTTCTTTCTACCTTTATTAGTAATATTAATAATATATAATAATATTATATAATAATATTAGTATATATATATATATACCTCTCAATACCTTTTTGTTCAGTCCGCATATCGCAATTCGCGAACTTTGTTGACAGCTACGGTTAGACGGGATATTGCTGTTTTCATCAGTTCGCAAATTTCGGCAACTTTTTTCTGCTTAGCTCGCATACTCGCGATGAGATGTCGATGTCGCGGAGAGGCGATGTGTTGTCTACGGGCATGTCTAGTATCATGACGCAGGTCGCAATACTAGGCTATGTGGATGAACCGCTGAATATTCCGCAAATCGCTATTACTATCTTAAATAGTGATTTGATATTATTCTATTCACAATTTGAGAATAGGGCAGATTTAGAGGTGCACGTGTATATAACATCAGAGGCATTGATTTATTGGTTATTCAGAGTTATGCAGATAATGAAAACAATTTCCAATAAATGTACCAGGTTACAATTTAATATATTTATTTATGTCAATATATTATAATACTTTTAAATGTTATTTTTATATATGATATACAATTATGCAAGTTTTAAATAACAATTAGGGTTATTATATTTTGATAAAATATGATCGGATCTATAAGTCGAGCCTCATAGAGTTTGCGCGATCTGATATTCGGAGTAGATAATTGGATATTATGAGGTCATATGCATGTGTCGGAGTTCTGCGTGCTCAGAGGGTAGCTGGATGGAGATATGTATTAAGCACGTGGTGCTGTTTCGTCCGGTTAGCGTTTGGCACTGTTGCGGCGAATCTGTATCGAGGTAGCACCTGAGAGTGCCGAGTGTATGGTATGAGGTTGCCCGAAGGGTATATATATACTATATAAAAGAAGATTTCGGAGTGGACTAAGTGCTAAGCGTCGGGCGTAGCGTATGTCGAGAGGTACGGGAATTGCGTATGGGCGGAGTAGATTTTATTATGTTATTTTTTTTTATTTTGTTGGGGGAACTGTGTCAAAATCCTTAAAACTATAGGTATTTATGTACTAGTATATATTATATATATATAATATATATTATTGTAATTTAATGATAATACTATAATCAGCTAAGTCTAGAGCTCTAATTGTAATTGTACTTAATTAGTTACTGTGTGGTTTTTGTCCCCTCCTTCCTCTTCCTGCCTTTCTCTTCCACGTCTAGAGGTCACAGCACGTTCAAATTCAAGAGGTGCATATTTCCTTATCAACAAACACCAGACTTCTCAAAAGTTCTCAATTCAGTCAGGTATACCTCTTAGGCTTTGAGAACATTAGCGCCCAAGACTGAACAAACTTCACAGTCAGTTATCGCAAATCGGCTAATTCTAGCCGCTAAATAATTCTCTTTTTTCGGCGTCGCTCTGCCAGCCTATTTTATATTCCTCATTTGTCAAGCATTTCAGTTGCATTATATGATATTTACTTTTCCCTTCATTTGTCTCGTAAGAAAAAAACAAAATCATCAAATTTTCCGTATCCCTTTTTCTCTTTTGTATGTCGAAAGATTTTGTATTTTTGATTTATAAGTCTCAGTAAAAATTTCGCCGAAGTGAAATAATTAGTTCAGATTGTAAAACATTTTATTCGTAAATCAGGTTAATAATAACTATTTTTAATTATGGCTGTTCTTTTAAGCAAAGTCAAAGAATACATTGATATTTTACGAAAAAGAAAGAAAAGTTTCACAATGTAGCTTTCACCAAAAGATCTCTTTTAATAGGGCCTAGCTATATATTATTAGAATTTTTTTTTCACTAAACCATTGTCTGTTAAAATTTTATCGATACTTATTTAGCAAGTAATTACATCACGTGGTAGGAGTAATCATACTCTGTGCACTAATGAAATAAAACCGCGCAGAGACAGTATATTACATACATGATATAAACCTCAGTAATGACCAGATAGCAGAATAATAATGATTTAATAATATTTATATATCTAATTCATTTAAGTTTTAAAAATCTGAGAATTGGTATAAACCCGATCCATCACCAAAAAAAAAGTCGATCAGGCATCGTTTATTGTACACAATGCTGCTAAAGTATGTATAGGATTGAGTTTACTCTATTTACTATTTAAGTACATACAAAGCATATATTTTTTATTATACCGTATATATATATGCTATATATAATATTATATTTTAGTATAGTTATATATTATTTTTGTTGTTTTTATTATAGTAATAAATTTACATTATATGTATATGACGGGTATTTAAGTATAATAATGACATATAAACCTCCTGAAGAAGTATCTTTCAAGAGAAGAGAGTAATATATTAATGATCCTGATAGGCCGCAAGTCGCATAGCGAGTTGTTGGATTGTATGAGGGAAAAATGATAGATTAATTATATAAGGGTATAAATAATGTATGAGGTGCAATAAGTGTATATAGTTATAGGTAGGTAGTGTACGGCTGTAAGAGCGTGCTGATTTAGAAGGTATGGTAGTTAGCTATTTTTTATTATGTAGGTTATATATAGTTGTATATACTGTATGTAAGTAGTAACAAAGAGAAGATTAGGTGTATGTATTAGTCATCTTATATAGTCATTAATATGATTAGCCCGCTATAGATAGTATAGCAATGCCGAATAGATTAATTAATAGGAGGAAGTAAAGTATGTGCGTAATGTTTAATCTTAAATTTTAGTCGATATTGGCAATAATAATAATGAATCTAATATGTAATGTAATTAATTAATAGATGAATGGAGATGCTCGGGGAATTAACGTGTGTATAGAAGTTGAAGTGTGAATGGGACATAAATAAATAGAACAAACGAAAAGAAAAAAAAGAATAATAGACAATAATCAATAATATTTTTGAAGCAGTCTCACCGATGGGAGTAAAACATGGCGCTTACTATATATTGCATTACGCTAGTTTTTAAGAATGAGAATGAACTCGTTAGATAGATGATTGAATATTTTATTTGAGATATTGGTTACTTACGGTATATTTGGATTAAGTATAACTATGACCTAATCACTAATCAATAGTATAGTAATAGGTATCGGTATAAGTATAAGGGATTATTTAGATTAGAGTGCTATGGTAATAATTGAGGATAGATGTGTTAGGTTCGTGAGATTATGGATTTGAAGGTAGTAGAGGGGTGTGATTGGCGGCTGAACAGGAGTGTAGGAGCGTCGTATGTTGTTATAGTCCGAGTGATTAATATAGCCTGGCTGTAAGTCTATACTAGCGGGTAGTTTTAAGTAGGGGTGTTGTGGCTGAGCATGAACATTAATAGGTGAGCGTAGTATTGTAGTGCGGACTTGGTGTTAGACATGAAGAGCATGAGGTTTATAGTAGGTAGTTGAGTGGGATCTTTAGAGGACATAGGGATTGATTGGTAGGTTTTTATATATTGAAGCTTTAGGTGACTGTGCGAGGAGGTTGTTGTATAGTATGTGGAGTAGATCGTGAGAGTATGCCAGTATTTATGTTAAGCATGATTGTTGTTTAGGGTATAACGAGTGAGAGGCTAGTCAGAGATGGACATGCGCTCTAGTCGTGGAGGGGATGGTATGCGATAACGTGCTTTGTGAAGAGCTGCTTAGCTCTGTGTTGTGCTCTATAGCACTGTGAGGGCGTGAGAGCAGAGTGCTAGCAGCTCTACACTGGACTAGAGTGAGTACTGACTGGGGTCGAGGGTGCCAGACTCTGTTGAGGAATAAGGAGCGTGATGAGCTCATAGCTTAGCATCGAGGGAAGGCTGACTAGGTCTGAAGTCAAGATGTCTCAATTCGGCTGCCGAGAGTGAGAAGGCTCCGGTCATATTGTGTGCGTTAGGTGTCGGTAATAAGTGAAACAGCGTGCGCGCGCTTTCATCAGTAATGAATTGAGAGGATAGCGTGAGCCGATCAGTGGGTGATGTGATTCTGATGATAAGAAAAATCCACCTTGAGGAGCTTCTCAAGACCCGACAGTACGCCGAGCACATTGTACTTGTGATTCTCGAGTCAACATGTTAAGTTTCAATCCCCCTGGGCCAGGCCCACAACCATATATAACACTATCGTAACAACTCCACACCATATACACACTTTCAATTTATCCGCACCTATTCCTTCTAAACTAAAGGAAAAATGATTATTGCACCTTTATCTCATAGACATTCCCTACTGACATATAATATGGCACTTCTTATTCTACGGTATTCACACACGCGGTCTATTCCCAGCACACCTCTCCGCTATATAATAGGCTTAACGCAATCGCACAATAACCTATCATCCATCCGACTTTCCATGACCAAACCAAATGAATACACACTCGTTTATTCTCTCATTTGCGACTTTCTTCATACTACACCAAGCTCCCGAACACGTTCATCAACTCTCATCATTTTATCAATTTCTTGCTCACAACTACACTTGCTCCAGCGCACTCAAGTGCTTAGTGACGTGTGTGTGTATTCACGCACGAGCTGGCGCACCCGCAACATGTTTTTTTGTTAGTGATTTTTAAACAGACTATCTCACAATCTCTAAGGGTGGCACAACATTTCAAGCTTCGCCACACTCAGGTTGAGTAAGCCTGCAGACCATCGAAATCCGACAATTCCGCCACTTAATTTTCTTGCTAAGTCAACCGTCCGCCCTACTGAGAATACGGAACTTAATTTTATGCGCGAAATGAAGTCTTTTGCCCCACAATTGATGTCTGCCAAGATGGTCACGCTAACTTACTTATTGGTATATTTTAGAAAGACATATTCCGCAATAAATTACTTAACATTGTCAATATAATATTATACTTTAATTTTTATATTTAGAATTTTTTATTAATATATAGGGTAACCATTAACATAGGTTAATTTCCTACCTCTCAGGATAAGTATAAGTAATACTGTGGTAGATATATAATATATTAAGAGTAAGTATATATATATTATTAATATACTATATAATAGTATTATATACATACTTTATCTAAGCTATACACTTTTTATACATTAATATTTTTAGTTATAAATAGTTTATATACATCACCTTATATATTATTATATATATATATATATGAGGAGTGTAGTATTTACACTTAAAGAACTAACAGTAATCTACTAATTAATCATTGCTAGTTGTTGTCTCCTCTACTCTCGCTGCCTCCCTCTGGGCACAGATGCCTTACTGACTCAATTCAAAGAGTTGTGCGCATATCTGATTCCAGTTCACTCAAATTCCAAACCTTCTAAAGTTTCTCACATACAGTGCAGAACGTAATGACCTCTTGGACCTGAGACCATGCTGAAGGAATAGAAAGGCTGAGACCAAGTATTTCCTACACAGTCCGTATCCATCACACTAAGGCAAATACAAATACGTGACACATACTCTATCGCTAAAATACTTTATTCGGTAGTCCCTGTCCAGACGTACAGAAGAAGAAACGTGTATTAATTTCGTCTTATTAATAAATTTTTTATTAATACAATAAGAACCAAACATATCAATGCTTTAAATCATATCATATATATATATATTTTAAATTATATACTATATATATAGTAAATTTAATATCCTATATATATATACCTATTATAACTATAATAGTATATGAACTAGATGTAGGGTTTTTTTAGTTTAGTAGTATATAGGAAGGATATATATATTAATTTATAATATAAATTTATATATATACTATTATAGTGATATATAATATATAGTAATGATATATATATATAATATAATCTTTTTTATGTATTGAAATGTTGCGAATAGAATGGACCTATATAAATAATTCGGCCTATTCCGTTGCATTCCATTTTTTTTGGTAGTTCACCGCTAGTTGCGAATTGCGGACCTAAAATACGGAATTATTTAGGTCAGTTCCGCTAACTGCAATTCTCACAACTTTTTCCAAATTAGTCGCAAAATCTGCAATTCCGAAATTTTTTTTTTTTGGTAGTCTCAATTGCGTGACCAAATTTCGAATGCACCCTCTGTATTCACCAATGGAATTTAATTGCACTTAATCCACTTCTTACTAATCGCACAAGACTTTTCCTACTTTGCTACTTCCCATCCGTTCCCGGTTTTATCCAATGATCCAACATACATATAAACACCTATGAGGATTCTTCTTCACTTTCTACCAACCTATAGCTAGACCTATCTCTTATCTTTATCATTACTTATCCAATACTTGCTCATTTTAAAGCTACCTTTTTGGGGGCCAAAAGCCCTCTATGACCAATCCCTTCGAAACTTTCTTTCAGCATTCACCACGTGAAGAACATATCATCAATCCTATAATCAGGATGGCACCCTCACACTCTTTTTTTTCATTTCTTATCTTTAAATCCTGAAATGTTTATTAACTCTAATTCTTTTCATTACCATATAAAAAATTATAAATCAAAAAAAATGACACACAGCACACACACACATATATAGTATAATACTTTATATATAATATTAAAATATAGTATATTTAAATATATAATTATACTATATATATTAATATATTTTATATGTATATTATAATAACTATATATATATATTTAATAATATATAATTATATTATATATTCTAATATACAAAGAAAGACGAACAGTACGTTTTTTAATAACAGTAAAAAAAAAAAAAATATTGGTGTTTTTATTTGTTTTCTCTAATTGAAGTAATAAGATCTTTCCAAAATATTTTGCGCAATTTTCGCAATGAATGGAGAAGTTGTATGAAGGAAAAAATTTAGTAAGATTTAATGATCCAAATTTTAGAATATTGCACATGCAAGGCACGCCAGGCAATAAAAAGGTCTCGTCGTCAGGATAGTCTATTCTTCAACTCTGGCGATGAGTCTTCATTCAAATATAATAACTTATAATATATATATATAATTATAATATATCTGATATATATATATATATATAAACTAGATATAATATTTTATTATTAAATATATATATATTTATATATTATATAATAAGTATATATATATATGTATATATAATATATATATATATTATATATATTATATAATATATATTATATATATTATATAAATATATATATAATAATATATATAAAAAAATAATAATTATTAGTATTATAAATATATATATGATATAGTATATATATATATATAATATTAATGTCATGGTCTTGTAAAATTAGTTCGTTAATTTATCGTTGATATTAATTTTTACGAAATTTACATTGTAATGTTTTGCAACTTTTTCAATTTAACATAAGTAGTTTATTAACATTGGTACTGTTTAAATATTAATCCTCCATTAAGATTCATATTTTTTTTGTAATTATGATAAACACGATCTGACATATCTAGTGTCACGCAGTAAACTGGTTCTTTTTAATCTTTTTTTTTTTTTTAATCCTCATTTCTATGGGAATCAGATGCTAATATCTAATTTTTAGACTGAAAGTCGTGATGGTGTTATACAATAGGGGAACTGTCGTGCCATGGAGGAAGCTAAACTCAAATTATTATTAGGACTGTTTCTTATTTTTTATTTTATTTTTTAATTTAAGAACTTGCTCAAAATCTGGAAATTCACAGCTTTAAAATATAGATAGGTCCTTTTTTTTTTTTTTTTACATGCCTCTAGAATCTCTTATTGACTGGTCTCAATCCTGACAGTGATGTTAAACTTTGCGATTTTGGGATTTCAAGAGTAATATTGGCAGACATTGAAGTTAAAGGTGCTGGGTACCAATTATGTTGGTAATATAATTTCAAGTATATATATTATATAATATATATATATTATATATTTATATATTATATATATATATTAATAATATATAATATAAATAATAAATTAAACTATTATTACATATTATAATATATATATAGTATATATTTATATTATACTATTATATATTTATATATATATTATAATATGTATTATTATATAATATAATATATATATATTTATAAATATATTCTTGCTTCAGCTCTCCTTTTTATTCCCAAGATTGGGAGTCAGGTGCGTAGAATACACCGGAACAGAAAAGCATTAGAAGAATTATTGCAAAAGTCCGAAAAGAAAGCCAGCCTTAACGTCCTCCCACCTCTGTACCATTTAATTAGTGAGAACTCGTCACAGTCAAAAATCCACCCTAAGCTTCATGGGACGCGATGAGACCGCCTCCTATAGTCGATCGTCATGTAAGGTTCATCCTTGGCCCAGGTGGCCACAACCATGACCCCTTTCACGAAAACCAGTCATTACTCCTTGTTATACACATTTCTTCTCCCCTCTACAAACTACAATTCTCTCCTTCAAAAAGGGTTTAACCGACTCAATCCATTTTCTTCGTCTCTCCAGCCGGAATCGGTCCCAAACACTTCAACACAATACATCCCTTTAACCAACCGACTACCATGTCATGCCTTATCCACATGACCAATCCTCTCAACATACTTTAATTTATTTCTCCATTACCCATTTCTTCACACCACACAATTCTCTTAATACGTTCATTCCTCATTTATCAATTCTTCTCAGCACTAGCACCCGCCCTTAAGATTGTCCCTTAACAATTGAACTTTAAAAGAATCTAATCTTCTTATTCCAGACCATTAGCTGACTCTATAAAATAACATCCGGTAACAACATACCCTCATGTAAGACCTAGCACACTCATGACTTGGTCCCTTTACCATCACCAACGATTTAATTGCACGAGCCACCTTGCACTAACCACCTTCCTGCTATTCACAACTTTACTACCTACACTCTGCATCATCCGCGTTCCCTTTTCCATCCAACATATATCCCTAAATATTTAAACTCAGAACATCTTGTTACACTGCTCACCATCCTATGCATAACGTTCTCATCGAGGACTGTCCTCATTGACAACCATAACCTTACTCTATCCACGTTTACTTTCAAGCCTTCCTTTACAGCACTCTCAAATCTCTCTACCAATCTCTTCAAACTCTCTTCAGATTTCGCCACACAAAACCAAATCATCCGCATAAATAGGTTAGGGCACCCTAAAACTCACTCCATTTCCATCATTCTAAATACACCAATTTCCCTGTCACCCTGTCTCTGAATTCTTCATACTCCCATCATATACAGTTGAATAACCAAGGAGACATAACACAACCCTGTCTCACCCGATATTAATCCAAACAAAATTCACCGATTGAACACATTTTATTGCTCACACATCGGCATACACGTATTCGTCCATTGACATACTTTGATTCCATTCAGAAGCCACTAACACCTATCTCCATCATCACTAACACCTGCCATATGTAGCTTTGCTATTACCCTATCATATCAGCCTGTTTTGCAAAAATCCATAAAACCTAAATACATTTAATTCTTCTTCTCCCTACATTTTCTTCTAATCATTTTGTTTCAATGTAAAGATTTGATCTAAAGAATTTGCCATTCTTCAACTTTCTCACCTCATACCATTCAACCTCTTCCTATGCTATGCGACACTCATCACAAATACGTATTCCCTTCTTGCACCATCAACCACACACATTCCTATCACCTCTTCATACTAGTTAAATTTATGCAGATTTATGAAGTGTTCTTTCCACACTCCCCTCACATTCCATTTCATCAGTTACAGAAAGCACCATCCTATATCATTTATATCTATATATATATATATAAATATATATAATATATATATATAGTAATATTATATATATATAATATATATATAAATATATATATATAATATATATATATATATTATTATAATATAATATATTATAATTATATATCTAATATATTATATATATATATATATATATATAATATATAGTAATATAATATATATTATATATATAATATTATATTATTATTATATTTAGTTTTGTGAAAAGGAGATGTTGAAGTATGTGTTTGGAATGTTAAATCAGTGAAGGGGATTAGGAATGGGAATATCGGATCATCATTATCTCGTTTTATGTAAAATTAATTTTGGTGGGAGGCTTGGATGGAGAGGAAGGTTGAGTGACTGAGGAAGTGGGAAGAATTTAAGAGTGAGAAGTTAAAGTGAACAAGTATTGAAGGATTAAGTATCCTAAAGAAGGCTATCTACGATTGCAGTCATAGAGCAGCTGAAACTGAAGAAATCCTGGGACCAATGAAGAGGCAAGATTTGCAAGTAATGGAAGAGAAATTGTGGATGTGCTAAAGTAAGGAAGTAAGAAATATTAACAGTGAGTGTTGGAGTGATGAGGTGATGCAAAAGTCAAAAGTTGAAAAAAAGAAGCGTGGTGAAATGTACTAAAAGCCAATGATGAAGTTTCAAAAGAAATGTTTGGAAAATATATAAGGATGGAAAAAGAAATACTAAAGGTGCATACATAGCAGAAAAGAAGAGGTAAATGAACAGTTTAGAAAGAGGATGAATGGGACATACAGGGAATAGGAAGCTCTTCTGGAAGTAAGTCCGCCGAAAGGCTAAGATGAGAGTAAAAATGGGCACCTGCTTAGAAATATGAATAAGGATGGTGCTTTTTGTAACTGATGACATGGATGTGAGGGGAGTGTGGAAAGCACACTTCGAAAAATACTGTATAACATTGGGCAGTAATGAAAAGGTGATAGTGAATGTGTATGGGTTTGATGGTGCAAGAAGGAATAGGTATTTTGGTGAAGAGGTCATTAGCATGCGTATGTCTAACCAATCCCGAGAAAAAGGGCAGCCGCTCTGATGACCTTCCAACTATCGTCCTAATAGCTCTCACTCTGAATTCTACTAAGATCTTTGAGAACCTTCTTAATCTCTCCATTTCCTGACATCTGGAGTCCTCATGTCCTCTTCTTTCAGATCATCAGTATGGTCTTTCGACGCTCGAGGTCGACTGGTGACATATTTTCTATCTCTCTGATTTATGGTCTTCTGCCCTTAGGGACTATGGGGAGTCTTGGGTGGTGTCGCTACTCTCTAAGCTCCCTTCCTTTGGGTTTCCTCCTTCTCTTGCTTTTACTCTTGTCAAGTTTCCTCTCTGGTCCGCTCGCATATCAGCACTGCGTTTATATGGAGCGACTCTTCCTCCTTTCTTCCTGTTGTTTCTTTACGAAACCAAGTTCTGGTTTTATCTCCAACTTTATTCTTACTTTTCATCAACGATCTCCTCAGCTGTACTTCTAACTCTGTTCACTCTTATGCCGATGACTCAACTCTCCATTCTTCCACTCATTCATTTCACCATTTTTGGCATCTAGAGTTGCCTCTCAGTCTCAGCTTTTCCCGTTCTATTCTTGCCGACCCTGATGGATTTCCCGGTGGGGCACTACACAACTTGGTGAAGATTCAACTCTTGAAAACCAACTACTTTACTCTAACCGTCTGCAAAGAACACCACCTAACTTTCCTATTCGTTCGTTTTCACGTGTCTAACGTCCTCACTGTTGACAACTAAAAACATTCTTGGTCTTGAGGAGCAGAAGGAAGCACGAGACATGTGAAGAATGCTAAGAAGCAGCGCTTGGAAAACACTCACGCACGCTTCATATCTAGTGCGAGTATGAGTTTCTTGGCTGAGCGTAACCGAGTTGCTAAGGGTTGGGCCGGTTAGAGAACAGGCTTTAGAGACTGGGTAGTGTTTAAGTTTCTGGGTTGCATGGTTAGGTTGCGGAGCGGAATTTGTGCTTTGTCCTGTGGACTAGCAGCACCAGGCAGCTTGCGCCTATGGTGCTATCGGATTCTTGGTGATGACGTAAGGAGAAGTTGCGCTCTGATTTGCGCTGGGCGACTGTTGGTGCATTGGAAGGTGAGGCTGGGTTTGTTGCTCGCAGTTCGATCATTTCTATTTGGGGTGGTCGGCGTCCCATGTCTTCGGGTAGTAGCAGTACCGTGAGACGTTTGGGCATGAGCCTATAGGGAGGGGGTAAGAGGTATCTTGAGGAACGCGCGTGATGAGTTGTGCTGATCGTAGTACTGGAGTTTGTCGTCTGGAACAGAGGGGAGAGATCTGTAACAGCGCTGGATGCAGTATCTTGCGGTCGCTGATGAGTGTCTTGCTAGCTGCTCTTGACACACGCTTACTCTCGCTGGAGAGCTCGAGCCGGGTTGGACATGGTCGTGGCGGCAAGTGAGGCTAAGGTTCCGTGGTGCGTCTTGCTAAGCAGTAGGGGCAGTACTTGTGACATTTTAACGGTTATAGATGCGTACGGGCAGGGGGAGGACAGGTGAGTGGATTGAGCGCACTATCGCGTTTCGCCGTGACACTGGTCCGCGCATAGCGCTGCGTCGCCCTCACGAGCAATACAAGGGGGGCCATGAACTTCGCATAATCTGGGTTGCGCGGTGAAGCAGGCGAGTGTGGAGAGAAGTATCACCGCAGGACGTGTCGCTGGTACTCGCGCGTTCGTTATTGTGGGTCTCCGTTCTTCTCTCAAGCCAGCTCTGAGTTTCTTGTGAGGGACTCGCCTTGCCATGTGCTGGTTTCGTTATTGTTCCCTATGCTGGAGTATCTATTTGAGATCTTCACGGAGCTTCTCGTTTATGTAAAGCCTACTAGCGGTCTGACGCACCCACCTGAGTGATTGCGTTAGGGTTTTCGGGCTGGGTGGGGACTTTTCTGTATCGTATTGTTCGCAGACGGGGAGGCGAGAATGTGTGAAGTTGGAAATGGAAGTGATTGGTGGAAGCATAGGGTAATAAAGATCGGTTTATGGAGGGATATAGTTCCGTATGGGAGTGGGAGGGAAAGGATGCATACAGGAGTGTACCGGTGGGTGCCAGGTAGCTTCATACTAAGGGTAATAGGGAGATGAGTATGGAGCGGAGACTTAGGAAATTATAGGGAATTAGTTTAATTATAGTGGATTGTAACGTGCGGAAGGAGTATAACGTGCACGTGGTATTATTGGTTGAGAAGTATGCGTGGAAGTGGATTTCGAAGGACTGATTATGGAACGAGACAAAGGATGCGGTTAGGGAGTGGAATTTAGGAATGTGTGGGGATCAAATCTTTACATTGAAACACATAATTTGAGAAAATGCAGGGAGAAGAAGAAACAGAAGTGTATTTAAGTTAGTAGTGCGAAGGATATGTGGCAGATGTGCGTGAGTCGCTAGCCGCGAGGTCGTGATGGATACGATTAATAGGTTGAAGCTCTCGACAATGGCTGCAGGGTGTAGTTGGATATAGGTTATTGGCTTCTGAGAGTGTGGGGATAGACTTCTGGAAGTCGGAAATCAAGGTATGTACGGACGAGTGAAGCTAGTGTTGATAGAGATAGATAAAGGTGGTTGGTCGAGAAGTGATATGTGTTGGTTGGGATATGTAATCATCGGCGGGAGTGAGTTGGTCCGCGAGAGGTGTGTTTTAGGGGGTGTCTCGTCGAGGAGTTATTCGATTTTGTATGATGGATGGGAATCTGGATGGAAAATGAATTAGTAGGTCGGGGCGTGGCAAGAGAGTGGTGTTAGAGTGATAGAGGTGTTGGAAGTTGAAAGGGGGTGAGCGGTATCGGGCGGGAGTAGACGGTGGTCGCGCTAGGATGATCGTGGAGAGTGCTAGCTAATTGGCTGCTCGAGTCGAGGCGGGCAGGGTGTGGGCGGGAGATGATGTTGGTTTATGGGTGTGGTCAATACTTTTGAAGAGAGTTTTGAGGAGGAGTTGGAGTGGTAGAGATTGATGTGTGAGGGGATAGGGGTGTAATGAAAAGGATAAGGGTTTAGAAAGTAAATAACAGTACAAGTCAAGAGAGGGAAGGGTTTAGATGGATTTTGGGGAGTTGACGAAGGTCCTGGGCGAGGGATGGTGGGAAGGTTAGGACGTGTTTAGATGGTGAGCTTTTAGCGGTGTGCGATGTAACTAGGAGTGAGAGATCGATGATGGTCGCTCTGTATGGGTTTTAAAATGATTTAGGAATATATGTTGTCTGGCAGGTTGGAGTTAGTGAAGGTGGAGATATAGGTGCGCGGGAGAGAGGGTAGCGAGATGTTTGATGCAGAGTGTAGTACGCCAAAAGTTTTTGTGAATGAGAAAAAGAAACGTCGTGAAGAGTGGCTGGTGCGGATTAACATGCGGTCGTCGTGTGGTGGGGGGGGTGGTGAGAGAGGGACTCTGGTGTCAGAAAGGGTCTTGAGTGCGTGAGCCCGGAGGGGTGGTGACTTTTACTATGAGAGTAGTATGGTTGCGGATATTGCTTTTACAGATCTACTGGCGGTATGTGTAGGTAATGGAGGGCGTGATATCGTGGATTGGTGTGAGACAAGTAGGGTCGGAGTGAATGAAGTATAGATACTGAAGTATCAATGATGTGTGGTAGATGTGATAATTGCTTAAGTGTGAGGGGTGCGTGTAGGGTTATGAGAAATTGAGTACAGATGGAAGGAAGAGAATGAACGTGTAGAAGTTATTGGTCGAATGAAATGGGCGGTAAATATAGTATGCAAGTGACTGGGATGAGGAACGGATAGCATATGCAGAATGTTAGGAGGTAGCTTCATGAAGGAGATGGTTAGTGGTCGATGGTGTTCGGGGCGCTGTGACTGGAAAGGTGGAAGATATTCGGTTGGTTAAGCGGGGATGATGTATAGTGGTTGAGTGTGTTGGGAATCCGGCCCAGGCTGGGGAGACGAAGATAAAAGTGGGATATGAGTCGAGTAAAGGAATTGTCTGGAGGAAGACAATGTTGAGTTTGCAGAGGCGCAGAATAAGGTGTGTCATAATAGGATAGTGAGTAGGGCGGTTTTGTGTATGATCAGCAGGGAGTATGCGGTCAATGGTAGGTTTGGTGGCTCGCGTTCGAGGCACAGGGTGATGAACCCTACATTGACGATATGCCATAGTGGAGAGTCGTGACTTCGCATCTGAGGTCTCTGAGCGGAGTGTAGAAGCTCTAGAGGCTGTTGGGTGATTTTCTGTGAGCGACACATCTCTCACTACAGAGAGAGCGTATAGCAAGAGGTGCGGTAAGGCTGGGCTTTCTTTTCGACTTGTCATATTCTTCTACTGCTTTTCTGTTTCTGGTGCATGTCACGCACCTTACCCCCAGTCTTAGGGAGAGAAGGTGGGTGACGATATATATATATATAATTTTTTTAAAGACTCGTCAAATATAATAATGATCGATTTATTTTTCAGCTCCAGAGATTTTGCAGTATGAACCAATTAGTCTAGCTACAGATATGTGGTAAGTTTATTGGTTGCCTTTTTCTTTTTATATACTTGAACTTTAAAAACTGTAATGCTTCCTTAGTTTATTTGTGTAAATTGAAAAATGTATTTTTCTTTTCATTTGTAAGGTCTGTGGGCGTTCTGTCTTATGTCCTATTAACTGGTCATTCTCCATTTGGTGGCGATACAAAACAAGAAACATTTTTAAACATATCTCAGTGCCAACTCGATTTTCCCGATGACTTGTTTTCTGGAATTTCTTCGTCCGCAATGGAATTTATATCAACATTATTAGTAGTAGATCCAAGGTATATAAAATTCATTTCTTTGTGTATACTTTCTGTAACTAAGTTTTTCGTAACAACCCAGCAAATTAATAATAATGGTATTAGATTTAAATTCTTTAATTTTTTAACTAAGAATATTTTTACGCTTGCTTTTAGGTGTCGTTTAACTGTGAGCGAAGCATTGGAACACCCGTGGCTAAGCCCGAGTGAAATTAGTCTTCCCCAGCCACGTTTGCCAGCTATTCAAATGAAAGAAGAACATGACATTACTTTAGTTTCTCTAAAACGATCTAGCTCTCCATCTAAGGTGATTGTCTCCAACAAAGAAAACAACCGCAACCTTCTTAATAGTCCAATTTCTCCTTCGGGCTCATCACCTCCAAGCAAAAGGGAATGCCGAGAATCGAATGACGGTGAGTCTGAGATAGAATCAAACAATCATTCCACAGATTTGGTAGTTTCTTGCATTCCACCTCAGTCTCCACGCTTACCAAAACAGCAGCATCATAGCCCAAAAATACAATCACGAACTCCAACAAAAGACAGAGGTCGAGTTTCCAAGCAAATAAAATGTATAGAAATGAGGCTAAAAACTACTCCGCCAAAAAATAACATAGGAGATGCAGACGAATCAACTGTCAATGGACAAAAACAGTCTGTAGCTTCCCTGAAAGCCAAATTTACAAACCAAATTAATCTTAATATAAGTGCAATGCCAAGCTCAAGGCGAAATAACCTCAATAAGAGTTTTGGGTCTGTTGACCAACCAGATGGAAAGGAAAAGGCCTCAGAAGCTTTACGTAGATATTCTCCTCTTTGCATAAGGCGGGACCAGAATCAATCTAATTCCTGTCCGGATCAAACTAAATACGGGTCTAGAAGTGATTTTCAAGATATGGTTATTCGGAATGGTTATATTTGCTAATATTTGTACATATATATTTTTAATTTATTTAATAGTTAACGATACGGAGATACCTTTCCAGAAAATGTTTTTAATATTCTTAAGATGTTAAAAAAAATTAATATATAAAATTTATTAGTGATAGCAGTTTTTGTTATCTGAAAAATATATTTTATTCCAAAGTTTGTATTTTTGTTTACAAGTATGAAATACTTGTTGGAAGGACCGGTAATTATACTGGTAACTATAAGTACTGGTAATTATTCTAGTAACATTCTTACTAGGTTTCCCAACCCCCCTCCCGCCCCTCCAAGTCTTGCCTTCATTTTATACATACACGTACTGAATTATGTAATTTTTATTATTGCTTCATGTCCTGTACAGATAAATTGTATATTTTTAAATATTATTAAAAGAATGATATTAATTGTGAATAAGTAATATTTATTTTATATTAATATGGGTCTCTGAAATTCAAAAAATTGCATTACTTCAGTTTAGTACAAATACCCCTTTTTGTATTATTATTATAATTATTATTATTATTATTATTATTATTATTATTATTATTATTATTATTATCATTATTATTATTATTAAAGCTGTAAATGAAAACTTGTTAAATTTTTAATTTTTCCTATTATTCCATCTGAGGGTGATGTTGAGGAGAGCGCGACTTTCTGGGATAATCTGAATGATGTTTTGGATGGGACGAGTAGGAGCTTGGGATTGATTGTTGGGCGATCTAAATAGTTGGATATGTGATCAGAAAAGGGATGGTATAACAGGTAAATTTGGGTGACGGGAGAAAATGAGAATGGTAGGAGGGTGATTGATTTCTGTGAGGAAAGAGGTGTGTGTGTGCAAGTAATATTCTTCAAACACCAGAGTATTCATGAGTATACTAGAGTTGGTGTAAGTTGAGATTGTATCGAAGTAAAAAGTCTGATTGATTTTGTGTTGGTGAAGGAGATGTTGGAAGTATGTGATAGATGTTAAATCAGTGAGGGGGCTGAGATTATCGGATTATTATTGTTTTATGTAAGACTTAAGTTAGTCGGGGCTTGGATGGAGAGGAAAGAATTAAGAGAAGTTAAGTGAAAAGTCAATAAGGAAAAGTATTTAAGTGCGCTTGCAAATAATTCAGTTGAATGTGAACAAGATAAAGTAAATCTCGACAGTGAATGGTGGAATGAAGAGGTGATGCAATCGGTTAAAAGTAAAAAAAAAAAAAAAAAAAAATAGGCGTGGTTGAATGTGCTAAAAGCAAATGGTGAGGTTTCAAAAGAAAGGTGTTTAGAATTTTATATAAGGAGGAAGAACGAAAGACAAGTTGCATACATGGAGGAAAAATAAGGTAGATGAACAGTTTGGAAGAAGGATGAATGGGGACCTAAAAGGGAATATTAAGCTTTTCTGGAAGGAAGCACGGAATGTTAAGAATGAGAGGAAGGGGAATTTGCATAGAATAATGAATGGGGATGGTGCTTTCGTAACTGATGAAATGGATGTGGAGGGAACACTTCGAAAATATGCATAACATTGGCAATAATGAAGAGGTGATGGTGAATGTGTGGGGGTTTGATGGTGCAAGAAGGAATAGGTATTTTGGGGAGGAGGTCATTAGTAAGGAGGAGGTTGAAGAATGGTATATCTGCAGGTATAGATGAAATTACTGGTGAAATGATCAAGAATGAATTTGTAAGTTGTGTAACAAAGCTTTTATGAAGGGTATAGTTCCCTTACATAAGGGTAAGGGGAACTGTAGGAATTATAAGGGAATTTGTTTATTGAGTGTTGTAGGGAAGATATATGCTGGTATTTTGGTAGAAAGAGTACTTCGAGTGACTGAAGGAATGATTGGTGAAGAACGAGGTGCATTTATAAGTGGTAAAGATTGTGTAGACCATATCTTCATATTAAAAATGGCTGAGAAAAAGAAAGAAGAAAAAATTATATTTGGGTTTTATGCCTATGACAAGATTAATAGGGAAGCTCTGTGGCAGGTGTTAGTGGTAGGCTAAATTAGAGCAAAAATGTGTATGACGATAGTAAAGCGTATGTAAGAATAAATGGAGTCGAAAGTGATTGGTTTAATATTAATAATGGAGTGATGCAGGGATGTGTTATATCTTCTTGGTTATTTAATTTGTATATGGAGAGGCGGGCTATGAAAAAATTAGAGGTGGGAGTGATAAGGGGGTGTTAGAATGATTGAGAATGGAAGGGAGTGGAGGGTGCGCTGCTTATTGTATGCGGATGATTTGGTTTTGTGTGGTGAATCTGAAGTGTTTGAAAGATTGGTAGAGGGTTTTGGCAGGGTGTGTAAAAAGAGGAGTTTGAAATTAAATGTAGATAAGAGTAAGGTTATGTGGAGGAATGAGGAGAGTCTGAGGTGTGAAGTCATGCTAGATGGTGAGCAACTGGAACAAGTATCCGAGTTTAAATATTTAGGGTATATGTTGGATGAATAGGGAACTGATGATACAGACTGTAGTAGGAAAGTGGCTGGTGCAATTAAATGATATAAATGGACAAAGTCTTGAGTGCTCTATGGTTTTTCATGATGGTATGTTGTTAACTGTGTTAATTTATAGTTGTGAAACTATGGTCTGGAATAAAAGGTCTAAGGTACAAATTGTCCAGGTGTGAGAAGAACCGATAAAATGAGGAATGAAAGCATTAGGGAGTTGTGTGGTGTAAAGAAAGGCGTAAATGAGATCCTAAACGAGACTACATTAAGATGGTTTGGTCATATGAAAAGGATGGATAGTGACGAGTGTGCTGGGAATCGACTGACTGGGAGACCGAAGAAAAAGTGGATCGAGTCAGAGGCGAGAAGGTGCATAACAGGAGTGAATGGCGAGGTTTTGTGAGGGAATATGGTTGGTTTGTTTTTCCAGAGGATGAACCCCACAGTGACGAGATATCTCGTGAAACCTCTAGGGTGGATTTTTCTGACTGCGACGAGTTCACTTGAAGGGTATAAAGGGAACGGTAAAGGGGGGGGGCTTTCTTTTCGACTTGCGTCATGTTCTACTTTTCTGTTCCGGCGTATGCTATGCACCTCACCCCCAATCTGGGGATAGGAGGTGGTAGATGATGATGATAATTATTTTGGCAGGTGTTAGTGATATATGGTGTCGGTGATAGGCCTATGAATGGAATCAAAAGTATGTATATCGATAGTGAAGCGTGTGTAATAATAAATATAGTGGAGACTGAATGGTTTAATATTAATAGTGTAGTAAGGCAGGGATGGGTTATGCTTCCTCGACTATTTAATTTGTATATGGGTTGGGGTGTTACTGTTGGAGCATGAAAGAGAGTGGAGGGTGCCCTGCTTTTTGTACGCTGATGATTTGGTTTTGTATGGTGAATCTGAAGAACGTTTGAGATGTGTAAGAGGAGGAGGGTTTTGTAAGTAAATGTAGATGAGAGTAAGGTGATGGTAGGGAGTGGGGAGAGTCCTCGGTGCGAAATCATGTTTGATGGTGAGCAATTGGAACAACTATCAGAGTTTAAATATTTAGGCCATTAGTTGGATAAAAAGGGAACGGATGATGCAGTGTGTAGTAGGAAAATGGCTGGTGCAATTAAATCCTTGGTGAATAAAAGGAACCAAGTCTTAAGAAGGTATGTTATTACCTGTGTTAATGTATAGTAATGGAACTATGGTGTGATATAGATAAGGTACAATCTGTTAAGATGGACAATCTTAGGTGCTTTGTTAGGTGTGAGAAGAGTTGATAAAATGAGGAATGAACGTTAGGGAGTTGTGTGGTGTGAAGAAAGGCCTAAATGATAGAACAAACGAGAGTACTAATTTGGTTTGATCATATGGAAAGGATGGATAACAGTCGGCTGGTTAAGCGGACGTGTAGTGGTGAGTGTGCTGGCAATCGACCGGCTGGGAGACTGAAGAAAAAGTGGATAGAGTCTAACGCAATGCTGAAGGAAGGAGTGAGAGTTTGGGAGACGAGAAGAAAGGTGAATAATAGGAGTGAATGGCCAGGTTTTGTGAGGGGATATGATTGGATGAACCCTACACTAACGAGATATCACAGTGAGGGTCCGTCGCAGTCTTTTGAACCCCTGGGGTAGATATTTTCTCCGACTACGAGGAGCTTGCTTAAGGGGATGATAGGATACGGGTTTTCATTTCGATTTACGTCGAGTTTTTATACCGACTTTTCCGGTGTATGGTGCCCACCTCCCCCAATCTTGGGGAAAATAGGAGAATTAATATTAATATTTTTTTTCACTTAAGGTAAACCTTGAGACAGAATCAAATATGGTGCCAATATCTCTGGAAAGAATCTCTAGTGTTAATGTATAGCTTCAACGTCTTCCATCCTGCCACCAAAACTCTACTCTTAAGCACACACTTTCAATCTTCCTTCCTGGCTGTAATCTCTCTATACATCCAGTTAGAGAATACTACCATATACTCTCTGGAAATTTTTCATTTTAAGGATCTGCTCTGGGCTTTTCAGATTTCCAAAGGACCTCATCCATCCGCATTAATGAAGAAACATTGTATTTTCATTCCTACACCCACATGACCTCGGTATCCGTTTTTTCCGTCAGGCCCAAATAGAGAGGTAGTTTCTTCTTTTTTCATGCTTCGATCCTCACTGCAGAACTGGTAGCCATAACACATGAAATTTCTAAAATGACACTGCACTGGTCAACACAATTTTCAGAACTGGAAAGTGAGTGCGAGTTCTATATAATATTTCACATGCTGAATTAAAGAAATGTATTCCAAAATGTCCTATCACATCATATTTTCAAGTTATCACAAATTTATGCATTGTATAATTACAATAGAAGTACATACAAGACTTACAAACTTATTATTGGTGTTTTAGTTGACACTTAATACATTTGTTAAGGCCTGATTTCCCAAATGACTAATGAATGGCCTTACTATATGCTACAGTACAGTTGCTATTAATGCTTATTGCAATATCAACCCACAAACTTAACGAGTCGTGCAACATTTCCCTAGATTAAATTTCCTTCCGTCTGATTTCAGCTCCTAATGGGTAACTTGTGGTATCGTTTTTAGTGTAATTTTGTCTTACTGTATACCATATTCAAAGATTTTTATTAACTATTCATTAGCAATACATTTGTTTATTTTAATTCGTTAAAAAACATTTCCGGAATTTACGATACGAATAAAAATCTTGCTTGCAAAAATTCAGTTTCTTTTTGTTTTGCAGAGAATTCACCACGAAAAGACAACGTAAACCAATATAAACATTGCTGAAAAATAATTATAAAATGGTTCTTCCGATAACACTGCAGAAAACATAAACTTCAAGAGATGAAACATACATACCAGTAGGATCCAAAACTAAACCCCACCTCACCTCGCAAACAGAACTCGGTGATTTGGTTTGCGACTTGAATTTTTCCAAACAATAAGCAAAACTAGGTTCACGCTTGCAGGAGCGGAATTTATTGGACAAACATACTAAAATCTCTATATACAAATAGAAACCAAAATTTAATGAAATACTTTATTAAGGAAGCCTTAAATTGTTCCTGCTTTGATTATTAAGTTTGGTATTATATATGTTGATGATTGGCGCTTATTTATACTCATCCAAAACAAGCTTAAAGATTATTATTGCCTAATTCAAATAAGCTTTCCCTTATACCGGTAGCTCATGCTGTAGGAATGAAGGAAACATAAAACTATCAATAGTTTTGAAAGCGATGAATTATGAGGAATCTGTGGTGACCTGAAAACTACTAAGCTTCTTCCAGGGTGACAAAAAAAAAAAAAAAAAATTGGTGTGTGTTTATGGGATATCCGTGCTACTAATCGACATTACTTAGTTAAAGACTGACCACCCCACCCAAAAAAAAAAACTTCAAAGGAGCAAAATGTTTAAAATACACCTCTTGTTGAGCCTTACCGAGTTATTTTACCGCCTTGACATATAAAACTAGGACATGAAGAATTTTGTGAAAGTATTAGATAAAGATGGGGAGAGAAGTCCTTTGAATATTTATCTCAGATTTTCCAGCCCTTAAATGAAGATAAATTGAGTTAATATTTATCGGGCCTCAAATCAGATTATTACTATATACGACCATTTGATAAGTTAAATCAAAAAGAACTAGCAACGTGGAAATCATTCAAAGACAATGTTCAAGCGTTTCTTGGGAACAAAAGCACTGAAGATAGTGATCTGTTAATAGAAAAACTGAGTTAGCTACACAATTTTGGCTTCATAATATCATTGCAAATTCATGTTTAACATCATCATCACGACGACTTCCCTTCAAATTTGGAACAAGAAAAAGGGTTCCATTAAGGTATATTACAAATAGAGCATCGTTATTAAGGCAGATGGGAAGAATTTATGATGAGTGACTACTGCTGGTTTCTGAAAATGAGAAGACTTCTAAGTACATAAAAGAAGAAAGTAATTTATCAGGCAAGATATACTCCAATTTCAACAAAATCGCTATAAATTTAACATTTTTAACTTCTGAAATGATACAGGAATATATTAAATATATTTTTCAATTCGGTAATATTTAATAAAGTGATCTTTTGATTATTCTGCCATAACTTGTATAACATTGAGACAATAAAAGTCACAAATATTCCTGTTATTTTTGAAGGGTTGTAACTAATTTATTTAAAGTTCTTATTTATGTTACAAATCCGAAAATTTATTTTTAATTTGTAGACCAGTTTAGCCCTTAACAATATAGAAGTGTTTTAAGTATTAACAAACACCACCAAGAACACACAAGAATTATTCGTACAAAAGTTTCTACAAATATTTTCTAGAAGGATCATTAGCAAGCTAAATTCACTTATATATTACACCAAGACCACGGCGTACCTACAGTCAGTTTTGAAGCAACTCTATTCTCTCGACCGACTACAATCCCCATATCTTCGAAGATTCAAGATTTGTTGGCAACAATACCGAAAAGCTGATGGCAGAGGTGCTATACTCCGAATCATCAAACTCACCCTTTGAGAATACTCTCAAATGCATAGGCGACATAGCCATGACTACATATCTAAACTCTTCACTAGTTTGCCATCGTTGTTTCCGTCTCTGCACCCCACCTTCAATTCGACATTTATTCATAGATTGTGCATCATTAACTCATAACTTACAACCGAAATGCATAGAATTAAATATTAAAATGATATTTAACAGATTTTTTTTTTGGTAACCAATTCCGAACTTTACACGAGTTAAATATCATTTTACTCGATATAGGGCTTAAATGTTTTCCCATAAACTTGCGTAAGTACTCTTTACAGGAGAAATTTTAAATTTGGCAATAGTGCTCTTTTCATGCGGTAAACAACCTAAATATACCACGTTCTTATCTATGATATTAAATGTCAAATTAGTAGTTTACACTGGTTCTAGAGACCTTTATAATGCGCAAAATGGTGTATCCATCCTCTGTACTCAGGATAAAAATTAAAATACCTAAAACAATCTGACTTACTGCAGTACCAGGTTGAGCTATTACGTTCATAGATTTATAAGAGTACTGTATACTTAAAAATTAAGGTTGTGTATCAGCTTTCAAGTAGAACTGAAATTTATTACAATTCCATATGAAGGGGTAATTGTATCTTGTCACAATGATGCGATAGAATTCGTGCAAATACAAGAAAAAAATCATTAAATTATGAATAACTCCCCTCTTTCCCTCCCTGCAATTTTCATTAATCATACGAAGAATCTGGTACTTAAACAACTGAAGCGGTAATCCGTTTAAGACCTATATCATAAAATGCTTAGAAACATTAACGGTGTACGCTTTCTTACAAATGAAATACTGTAAGCTATGGCATAAAACTGAATCAAAAGTAATTTAACTGAAGTATGAAAATTATGATAAAATTGCAACCATATGAAAAGGGAACAGATGATGCAGTGTGTAGTAGGATAATGGCTGGTGATTAAATCCTTGGTGAATAAAAGGATGATGGCCGCTCGATGGCCACACTTGGCTGAAAAAATCAGCACCATGGAGGGCTTATATATATTTTCAATGTCAAAGAAGATTTGATTGGTGAAATGATATTCAGGCAGTCAAAAATAATAAAACTAAATAAAATTTTATCCTTGTAGTTGTTAATAACACTTAAGATTACATTAACAAATGTCTAAATGCTATTAAAGAATATCACTTCTTGAAGATACAAGAAAATAGTGTTTCTGCTAAAGGGAGAAGATTCAGATAAGATAATGGATAATCTTTTAGAAGGTGTTAGTGATCATAAAGTAGGAAAAATAACGACAGCGAATAGCGGGCCCAGATGGAACATTTCAATGAAATATGAGAACAGATTGCGGGTTGGCGACGGCAAAATTGCAAATGGAGGAGGGTCTCGTGAAATATAGTGACTGTGAGTGATATTACTGTGGCCAATACGGAGGCGTGCAAGTATCACCTCATGTAAGCGCTTTCGTCTGTGAGGAAAGACCACTCACCGATTTCGGCTTTATGATTTCTGAGTTTCCTTCCCCGCCGTCACTCGTCCAGCACTCTTGCCAACAAGAACAAAGCCCGTCGGAGAGCAGGATAGTAATCAGTTGATGGAGGCGCCCTTGTCGAATGCAGGAGGTACCCGGAACAACTCCGAGAAGAGGAGGCGCCATTTTGGCCTCTCTGTCAGCGATTTCATTGCCAGTGTACCCCTACATGAGAGGGAGTCCAACATAATAATAATTTTTTCTTACGGGAGTGGAGAAGTTGAGGAAAGTGGTGTACAGCTGATACCATTGTGTTTTTAGATTAAGAGGGTTTAAGCGCTTGTAGCGCGCTAGGCGAATCTGAATAAACGACATTATGAGGGATCTTGAGTTTAAGATTAGAATTCGAGAAAGGCAATCATTATAGCCGTTAACTTGTGTAAAAATTGAAGCATAAGGGAAGGGTATGGGAGAAGTGCGGTCAGGAAGACACGCAGGAAGCGCCCCACCTGTCCCCCTGTTTTAGAGCCGTCAGTAAACACTGGAGTAAATCATCTGCTTGAACTGCGGCATGAGACAGGGATGATGCTTTTAACAAGGCAGCAGGATGGCGAGATTTGGAGAGATATGTCAGAGCCGAGCAAATGTAGGGTGTGTACCCTTCGTCAAAACTATCGTCAAAGAGAAGCAGCACCTTTGAAAAGGATGTTGAGGAAATTAAAGATGTTATGAACCGTCTTCGCAAATGGCCAGTAATTAGGATTCTGAGTACCTCCTGCAGAATCGGTCAAGCAGACGGTATTGGGGTTTGAAAACGAAGATTGTTTGTACACATTATGTATTCTCTTCGAAGAGAGAGTGGCATCACATTAGATTTAACTTCAGGCTCATCCGGGGAACGATCGAAAAGCTCCAGTTGAGATACGGATCGCTTCGTTTGGAATGGGATCTAACAGGTTAGTAGTGTTATGGAGCCTGACCATATACTGCAACAGCATAATCCAGTTTCGGATCGGATTAGGGCTACGAAAAGACGTAAAAAGGAATTTGCGATCAGCACCCCAAGATTTTGAGGCGAGATGCCGTAACAGGTCAAGGGCGTGAAAGGTTTTTTTTTATGTTTATATGGGTGGCATATGTTAAGTGGTCATCTAGGATGAGCCCTAGAAATTTTACCTGTGAAGTTACAGGAAATGGGCGAACCATATAAGGTAGGTTTAGGTTCGCTGGTGGCAAGTTTTTCGATTCCATTTTTTCTTAAAAAAGCACTGCTGAGGTTTTGGATGGGAGAAAAATGGAAGCCATGGAGCTAGCCCACTGGAAATATTTTCTCAACTCCCTTCACTTGCACACTTTCAAAAGGGCAGCTGGCACCGGCGATGTAAATGCTAATCATCGACATATAGAGAAAAATTGACAGTCGCTGGATTAGAGGTAACAATATCATTAAATCCGAGAGCAAATATGGTAGGTACACTATAAAAACCACTACCCTGCGGAACGCCTTTAACCAAGAGTAAAGTGGCGTGACAATAGAAGAGCACCGAAACTTGATGGATCTGTTGGACAAAAGACATTTAATGAAAAGAGGGATTGTCCGCGAAAAACCGAGCGAATGGAGTTAAGGAGAATCCCAGTTCTCCACGTTGTGTCGTAGCTTTTTCAAGGGTCAAAGAAGACGCAAAGAACCATCCCACCAGTTGAGAAGCTTCCCGGATGTCATCGTCTAGTTTTAACAAGGGGTCCGCGGTTGAACGATTTTTGCGAAAGCCAACCTGGAAGTTTGAAAAAAAGCTTTGGGACTCTCCAGAACAGAGAAAGCGCCTGAAACCATTTCCCATTAATTTAAGGTATGGCAGGCAGTGAAATTGGTTCTTTGGTTATCCGTCCAGCTTCGGATCTTTCCCAGGTTTGGGATAGAATTACAATAGCTGTAGTCCAAATAGTTGAAAAAGAGAATTTCGATCGAGATTTCTGTTATATAGATCCAGCAAAATGCTGATGTAGAGGGATGTATATGACGAGCATGATATACTAAATCATGTCTGGACAAGAGCACCGTCTTTGCTATCGCCAGTGCAGTGTGATACTCTGCAAGTGTTAAAAAACGGTTGTAGGTATAATTCTTCCCTTTCGCTGTTGAAAAGTCTGGCAGTGCTGTGTCATTCTTCAGTTTTTGAAAGGCTTCAGTGTAGCGGAATGAACTCGAATGGCTAAGCGAAGCTATAACCTAAACGCACCGTACCACCGACAGAGCGGAGTGATATCAGTATTATTCAGGCCCTAACGGAGACTGTTGGGTGAGGAGGTTATTAGATCAGAAGAAGATATTTCTGTGATAACTTTTCCACACTAAAGAAGGGGAGTGTGGAGTTAACAGTCGATATGTAAAGTTCGAAAATATTGTTACGCGTTTGACGATTAATTCCCCGAGATCTCGCCGGTTTGCTTAAAGAATAATCATGTTTTGGGGTGGTAAACGGGTCTTTTTGTATTGCTTATAGAGTTTCTTCTCGTCTCTCGGTTGGCTTGTGCGCACTCGTGGGGACCACCCAAAGGAGTTGCCGGACCGCCTGCCTGAGGAATGACTGCGGGATGCAAGCCTTCCGCTGCCGATATGACTACTTTCTGGAAGAAGCAAAAGGCTTCATCAACAGTCGAATCGGTATTAAAAGGAGAAAGAGGATACCTGTGCCTGATGAAAAAAGGCCCACTCCGCTCGATCATAACGCCAGCTGGAGTTGGGTTTTTGGCCATTGATTGAACAAGTCATTTAATGCTATTGGAGGTAATGATCACTGCCCTAGATAAATTAATCCAAAGCGGGACCAGGTTAAAACGATCCATAAGGAATGGGAGCAAAAGGAAATTCAATACAAGAAGAAAAGTGGTGTATCTAAAAGTTCATAGGTAGGGATCCTGTGTTAAGGCATCCAGAAAAGGGGGTTAGGATATCTATTAGATCTTGGACTTGGATGACATGACAAGTCACCCATAATGGTGGCGGAGGTTGAGTCACCTGATAACAACCGGAGTAGGGAGATGTTTAAAAAGATCGGCTAAGTCAACCTTAGTAAATTCACTACTGCGGGCTAAGTAACTGAACCATATGAGTAATTCGATGGACAAAGGTGACTTCTTCCGCTACTGCATGAGTTTGTGGAGAGGACTGGGGGAATAGGGATAGATGTCTGAATGAGTATTCCTCCCCTCCCCTATCATTGTCACCTCTTTCATAGCAGATTAACAGGCGATTTTATATTCAGTGGCTTGTAAAGAAGTCACGACATAGTCCGAGGTTCCTGCAAACAATATTACACTTTTGGTGTACATATTGTTTATTAGTTTGAACAAGTTCTCGAAATTAGAATTTAATAGCCACGACAATTCCATGAAGCGAAAGTAGTCATGAGAGTTATGAATATTATAAATATTATGAATATGAGGACAATTGTCTCTATGTGATGTGGTAATTTTAGAGGTGGATACAGATTGGGAGGGAAGGTTGGGTCTCGGCGAGGAGGGGAACAAAACCTGGGGGGCCAGGGTAGTCATACACTAGAGATTTGTTAGGCTTTGTATGACTCTTCTTCAGGAGGAGTTTTCAAGACTGTATTGGTGAAAGATCTTCGACCATGAATACGAGTAGAGTTGATCAACAAGTCCAACTTATTATGTGGGTTCATTGGTCAATAGAAGAGCAAAACCAAAATGCTCATGTTTATTAATGGGAGCGGAATCAGTATCTGCCAAGTAAGCAGATTCAGAAATGTGTAAGGGATGTAGAGTTGCTTCCATGGAAATGGGGAAGGAAGATGTTACCCGAAAGGTGTAATCTTTTTGAGGTGTTGGGGTCGCGATAAAGGGTTCCAATATAGGATTCGTTGGATTGACAAGGTTCGATACTGGAGACTTTGCTAGTAATTCGTCGTGGGAGTGATTTTGGGAGATTGGACTATTAAGTTAAAAATGGGACCTCTGGGTCTCCCTTCATGCCTCCAACAG
Source organism: Trachelipus rathkii (assembly GCA_015478945.1). Taxonomy (NCBI): domain Eukaryota; kingdom Metazoa; phylum Arthropoda; class Malacostraca; order Isopoda; family Trachelipodidae; genus Trachelipus; species Trachelipus rathkii. The sequence goes on from JABUQX010013516.1 coordinate 34,543, forward strand.
ATCCAGAGCGCTTGCGTTGGACAGTCTTCCATTCGCCTTTCTCGGAAGCGCAGGAAGTATAGAAAGAGAGTGGTTCATCACATCGAGCTCCATTTGGGAGCTGTTGTCCATTTTATCTGTTAAGGTATAGAATCCCTTGGGGAGCACCGAGATAGGAAATTCGGAAGAAGAATTATAGCAAGACTCAGAAGAGCTAGAATTATCCTGCAAACTATTAGAGGGTTGATTGTTGGGCTATCCGATAGCTGCGATTGTTTGGGTACAATCTATTAAAGTCGTTGCTTTTGTCTCTTGAGTAGACTTATGGCGAGGTCTCTTCTGAGTTACATTTTTTACGTCTGGGGTTAGTGTGTTTTTGTTTAGAAATTCGGACGCTCTTGTATACTGGAATGAGTGGACTTTAGCATGCGAAGATTTTTAAGGCATATTGGACGACATCTTTCAGGAATTTGTATCGTGCGTGGGCCGTGAATCAAGAGACAAAGAGGCAGTCCCCTTACATAAGTTTGGAGAACTCATTGGGCAGGCATGGGACGTGTGTCTTGAAAAGAAGTGTTTTCCAAGATTTGTGTTGGATGAACCAGCTCAGTTTCATTGCTGGTTTGTTGAAGGTTAGTACTCGGGATATGGGGGTGTTAATGGCTTTTTGGACAATAGAGATTGAGTTCAAGGGCGCTTTTGTTCAATTTGAGGAGTCGGTGGCGTGGACAATACAAGCAGATAGGATACAGTAGCTGCCTGTGTTCACTGGGATGTTGGGGAGGAGTTCTGCTGGATGGAGTTTTGTGTGGGGGATTGCACGCTGGGGAGTGGGAGCAGCAGTGATTGTGGCTAGGATCGCTTTGGTCTTGTAGGATATTCTTCATTGAGCAGGCGTATTGCATCTCTCCTGCTTCATTTCGGTATGGTGCATTAATTTCCAGAACCTCTGTTCAAACAGGTAAGACTTGGGCAGTTGAAAGAAGAAGCACTGTGGGGTCCTCCACAGTTTTCTCAGTGCGGTGTGTTTTCAAGGGAGTTGAAATATTCTTCCGCAGACTGGGCATATTTCACCGGCCCCTACAGTATTTTCGGGGATGACCCAAACCGTTGACATTTGAAGCACGTCTGGTTCGAGGGATAAACGTGCGAACACTGTATCTTGTAAACCCTATTTAACCTTTGTAGGTGGATGAGAGGTATTAAAGGTCAGCAGTAAACGGATTTGGGTTTGTCAGGAGTTTCCAGACGAGGGGAAAATCTATAAACGTTGTAACGGAAAATCTTTTCTGTGAGAGATTTCATGATGGACAGCTGTATCTTGTATTCTGTTCATAGAATAAATGGTGCCTTAGAATGTGTTTCTTATTTCATTCGGGAGTAGAAATAAGAGGAATATCTGCAAGAGACGTTAGGGATGGCAGAATAGAACTTGATTTCGGGTAGTAGCTTGTCGAGAATGGACCCATTTCTCATTGTGACTGGAGGAACTTCAACGCCTAAAGCTTTTCAAGGCATACTTAGAAGAATGGTTTCTGTGCCAGTAAGATTTGAGTAGTGGATCGCAGAATGTGATACATAGGGAATGATGTGTTTGCTGGCATTTCTGGAGGGGTGCAGCATATAGAGTAAACGAAAGAGAACGACTGTGACGAGGCGGACCTTTGCGAATTGCCCCGAACGTTATTGGGCACCTGGGCATGCAGAGGGCTTTGCCAGGCGACGTGAATCGCCGGAGGACAGGCAGAGGCCTTCCAGGTGAAGGGGGGGGAAACACGGCATCAATGTTCGAAAGAATGCAATTCAACAAGAGTAAGTTCCATGTTATCGGTCCAGACTCGGGAATCTTTAAACCATCAGGCTCGAGCTTTCGTAAGGTTATCCATGTGAATATAAAATATTTAAAGGGGGTCCCCCTCATGGGTGTCGAGGCCTATGAGGTTGTGCTTGGAGAACCTCGCTAAGCGGCGGGGTCTCTTATTATAGATGTTCCAGAGGGGTCAGGGAAAAAGACCCAAACCTGGTGCTGGCGTCGTTGATCCTGTAATCACAAACAGGTGATGCGCTCACACCCCTTCAGCACAGATGGCGCCAGATGCCCCCTCCGTAAAGAAGGGTGTCATTGGCGTTCATCTAACTCGCTCTCGTGGAAAAAAAAAAAAAAAAAAAAAAAAAAAAAACCGCCTCTTCCGCTCTAGGACGCTGAAGGCGGGGGTATACCGATTTCCCGCCACAGCCATCCCTCAGAAGCCCCCCAACCACTACAAGGTGAGCGATCGACTGAGGGGCGATAGTAGGATAATGGCTGATGCAATTAAATTCTGGGTGAAAACAGAGGACTAAGGTTGAGTGCGTTAGGTTATACATGAAGGTATGTTGTTACCTGTGTTAATGCTTAGTAATGGAACTATGGTCGTGGTGAAATGTAAGGTACAATCTGTTCAGATGGACAATCTTAGGTGGCGTGTTAGGAGCGAGAAGAGTTGATAAAAGGAAATGCCGTAAACTTCACTATTTCATGAAAAGCATACAACATGCGACAACTTTATATAATGGGTTTAAAGAGCTTTGCATTAAAAACTCTACTTAAGAGAAAATACAAACGTTTATAATCCCACGATTATAAAATTCTCATTTGTTTATAGTTTATTCCAAAGCAATGGCGATATAAGAGTGAAATACTATTTAGACGTTACGTGATTATAGAATATATGTACAGCATAAAAATAATGATTGGATGCAGGTGGCAAAAGATGCTATATTTCTCTTTACCAAGGAATAAAGCAGGTTTAAACAGCGAAAGTTTAAGCTGTCATTCCTTTTTAAAACACCCTGATCTTGTTTCTAACAAAAAAATACGTTCCAATGACAAACTATCCTAAACATTTAAATCACACTGCATGAATGGGTAACTTTAGTTAACGAATAAGGAGTATTTGAATCAAAAATAAAAAAAAAAAAAAAAAAAAACTCTTCTTCCAGGTTGAGTACTTGTTCCCCTATAAATGGTAATACACCGCAAAAAGTCTAGGTTAGTTAAATTTGAAGTTTGGTTCCCAAAAACTTAAGAGAATTCTAGAATTGAAATTTTAAGTGATCATATCAAATGTAGGTACTGTACTCCATAGGAAAAATGTGAAATAATAATATAGATTTTACTCATTTCTTATAGTAAAAGACTGATAAAATAATGAACAAGCGCACCTTACTCCCAGTCTTGGGAAGAAGAGGTATCTTATGAAAGCAATAATAACTAAATATTCCCAATTCTTCAAAAGCAGAACAAGTCTTGAAAAGTAGTGATAATATTAATGAAGCTAAACTGCAAAGGTTGTAAATGTATTTAAATTTCATTATTTCTTCAAGTCATTGAAATATTACTCTTCAATATAAAAATGTAACCATGGTAATTAGGCGTTTAATGTTTCAATCCTTTGTTCTCATCTACTTCGGAATAATGAACCTCACAGACTTTTTATACACAATGCAGATAAGAGAGAAGTATTAAATTTTAGGGAAGTACTCCACACCAGTTTTGAATGTACCTAAGGTGGGGCACAAACTGATTCAAAGAAAAAAAACGAAAAAAAAGCAAAAAAAACATTCGAATTAAGAAAAATTTGGGTGTGAAAACCATTACTTAATGCATAACGGGAGTAAAAATGAAAAATTGCATGCGATTATTTGTAAGATTTAATAGTTTTGCGAGTGGCAGAGGGAGGGAGAGACAAGCCCTACTGTTAAATGGTAGAAGTTAATTTTCGGCGAGACTGGCAAAGCTAAACCCTACAAACAAAAATTAAAAGCTCTACCTCAATCCCAACATCAATGAAAATATTATCATAATGGATTTTCAGGAGACTCCAGTGCATTCTCAAAGTTACAACCGTAGCACAAAATCCATTTCTGGATGTACATATTCAAGCTCCAAAATTTCAGATACGTAGAATACCTGTAACCTATTTTCAATATTAATAGGTTTTGCAGGAACATTTTTCATATGAAATATTCACAAGAGTGAAAAACGGATTAAAGGTCACAAAATTTTTATTTTTTAAGTACATATCTACACAAATATAAATAAAAGTTTACATAATGATGATGGTAATCAAAGTACAAAGATACCAGTCTTTTAAATAAAGAATGACCACAGTTTATTGTTAAAGCGAACAAACATGTAGAGCCAGCACCAACGGACACGATGCGAGACAGTCAAACGACAAATCGCTACAGCCACCAAATCTATAATAACCGAACCTAACGTCATGAAAAGCCAAATCATTAATAAACGCTAATACATAACATAATAAATAATCCCGAAGAAAACCCTAATCACGATCAATAAATATATTAAATAAATAAATATAAGAATAAATAATAGAATAATTATCGTAGTAATAATAATCCGTCTGTCTCAATGCGGTCAGAGGATTTAAAAACTTAAAACAAAAGATTCAGTTAAAAAATTAAAATAATAAAATAGGCTTTGAAAATGTTTAATTTATACCTTAAAAGAATGCAAGACTATTTAAAAGTGCCAAGTTGTTATAAGTACAAAAGAGAAATGGAGATAGAGAGATAGAAAGGGAAAATAAAGAGAGAAATTCAAAGAGATAGAAATTACCAAAAGAAAGAATTGCACTCATCATTAAACATTATATAAAATCTATATTATAATTTACATCTTTTCCTAACAATATACAGGAACAAAGTCTTCAACTATTGTATAAAATACCAGATATAAACGAACTATTAATATTAAAAACTTTGGAATATATTGAATAAATATAAGGTATGATAATTATTTACGATTTCAACAGTGATTACTTAAAAAAAAAAATTATGAAATATAAATATATATAATTCTTACCTTTTAAAAAATGCGGTTCTACATTCTTAATTACTGAAATTATCACCAGGCGGCGTAACCAACTTTGGCGGTGCTGCCGGTCGTTTTTTATGGTCCTGGACACCAGCATACCTACACAACTTCTCAGTATCGGAAATTCTGATAGTCAATTATTAGTTTCCGGAACATTAATACTTAAAAAACATTCGGTATCCTAATTTTAGTATATGATGATTTTAAAATTGCTATACATTTCCACTTTAGCTTTTTTTTCTGCTGTTTTGCCTTAGGGTCAAGGGGCGTGAAGGAAGAGGTTGGATACTGAAGGTACTAGATATGATCAAGGTATACAATTTAATTTGAAAACCTACTGCCAATTAACAACTGGTAGCAATGCAAATGTTACTTAGGATATAGTTTGCAAACACGTTTTTTTCTTTGTTCTTCACCGAACCTTATAGCATCGAAAGTACTTAAACATCATAAAATAATTCTGTCACTTTCTTATTTAAATTACAACGCCATTATTATACATTTATATTATATTTATAGTGCTAAAAGGGAGATAGGGATGGGTGTTTCAATTGCAATATTAAATTTATTACCAATGATTTACTATAATACATTCTCACTGTATATATATATTATATTTTCAATAAACATAAGCTAGGTATACAGTAAATTAAAAACATACAAACTCATCACAAAATGTTGGGCCGACAGCGCACGCTGCCACCCCCGAATATAACAGTACTTATGTCATAGCTCTAAACGTATATGTCAAATAGTTTAAAACACGGAATGAGGCCAATACAATCATCACCCCAGAACACTTAGATAAACTGCAGCAGTCATACAATTACTTTCATCCACAATACCACTTATAATACATAAGGTACCTGCAGATATAATAAACTTTTTAGTATAATTAACTATTTTTTTCAACAGAGAATAAATTTTTAAATTAGTTATCACGTTTAAAATGTTAAATTATAATAAATTTTAACAATAAAACGAATTTTTAAAAAAATATTCACTTAACCTTTGTCATGTCAAACCAGTATTGCAAACAAACGAAATTGGGTAAACTTCATATTCTAGACGTACAACATATTAAACAAAGTTATTATTATTAATTAAATAGATTTTTAAAGGTTTTCATAAAAAAATAATATATATATATATTTATATAGTATATATACATAATATATATAATATATATATATATAAATACATATATATCATATATATCAATACTATATACTACCAACTCATAGATAAATACATATATGACATTATAACACGAACCTTACCTAGAATAGTTGGACGGCTAGAGCCTCCATCCAATAAAATAGGCAACATGAGATCGACAATATAAATACTGAAATATATATATATATATAAATATATATTATCTATATATTATATATTAATAGGGCTACATATAAACTAAATCTAAAATTGCTAAACTTATCTTTAGGGTGGGAGAGTAAAAGGGTTTTTCATTATTGATAAAACTAAATTATATGTGTACACGGGCTATCTAACGATCTGAAAGCTAGCACACTAAAACGACACAGGAATCTACAACTATAATAATAATAATAATATAATCAATTAAATTAAAATACACTAATATCCCTCACCACGCTCCTCCCCATTTCGAACTAGACCCGCTGAGTAAAGGCCAATAGCAGGGAGTCAACAAAAAGCCGCAACAGTGATGGTACAACGGATATCTAGGTCTCTTTTATGAGATAAAGCAAACGAATGAAGACAATGACGAGCTACATTAACAACTCAAAAAAGACTAACTTATAAATGCATGAACAATAATCATCCAAAATGTAACTGAATGCGGACGAAAAAGATATCGAGCTCCATAAATCATATAAGATAATAATAATAAATAATTAATCCAATCATAAATAATCAGACAATAAACTCAAACAATAATAAGTCAATTGGGCAGCCACAGACTACTTACTAAATAATACACTTAGATCATCAGAAGAACGAACGCGCGAACTGACAATTCATCGTATCTGATCTTTATCTAATGCTTCAACGCGCGCGCCATACTTCTAAAGGAAACAGATATCATTGAACATTAAAAAATTAGATATTAATACACTAGTCGAGTGAAACGATGAGTAACTACGTGAAATAAGATCAAAACGCGTACTAGACTCTGAGCATTAGTGTAACTCAATTGGTCGACCAAGCGAGACACAGGCCCCCAATTTAACAGGAGCGAGCAACAAACTACCACCTCGCACTGACCAAAATGCACACCGCCACAAGGCACGAAAGAACTAGTCATCGGATCTCCTACACAATAAGCACCTTCCGGGAAAAAAACAACACATACCAAATTCAGTAAACTAAAAAAATAAATATAATAATATATAATTCTAAAAAAATAGCGACGCACATTAAAATGATGAGAATTCGTTAGTGTCTTCCCAAAAACCAAAAAGGGATACTCAAATTAAGAGGGGGGATATTATAATTAATAATTATAATCAAATTAACCAATAAGAAACCTTTGTTTATAAGAACTAGTGATACACTCTCACAATTCCGTCTCGGTGTATACTTTGAGTGATAGACCAACCATGTAATTCGTCCTATATAGTTATTGGCCTCAATGTGAAGTCTTACCATCCCGCCGGTAAAACGCTTCAATCGATGAAAACAAATAGAAGACAATAGATCAAGTTATTTATTCAATTAACGCTTAACTTTAATAATTTCGAAAGACTTTTTGATATTAAGTATTTTAGGTACAAACACCATTTAACCTTTTCAATACTTATTGTATATATCCTATATTATTAAATGGTAGTTTTATTAATATATATATATATATATATATATATATATATATAATTATATATATATATATATATATTATATATATATATAATATATATATAATATATATATATATATATATAATATATATATAATAATATATATATAATATATATATTATATATATATATTATATATAGTATATATATATAAATCCACTATCTTACTCCTAATTATTAAGATCATCACAGCAGTTTTTCATTCGCAGATCCTGAGTTTGAATTCGACCTTCGCCTTTTGTGTTCACCATAGGAAACGATAATGGAGGATGGAAGAGAGGTATGCGAAGGGCTCGGTAGTGGTGAGCGGTAGCCGGAAACGGGTGAAGAAAATGGGGAGGAATGGGCGTCTACAGAATGAATGGAATGAGACGGGGACGGGGTACGAGAAAGGGGAATGTGAGGAGACGACCGATGGAAGGAAAGAGGCTGATGATGATGAGTTCCACTTTTGGCCCTTGAAGATGAGAGTTTCATTTCAAAGGGTGACGAAATATCACACGGGCAGTTTGTAACAAATATATCAGGTCGAGGTGATAATAAGGATAAAGGATTGCTACTTCTAGAGGAAAGAGATGCACTTGGACTTAAATCAGGGTGTGAGCGTCTTTCACTTGCCAAAAGACAAGGCGTCAAACCTCTGCACTTTAATTCTGATTCAAATCTTAAACAAGGAGAATCTGTTGAGATTGTGGCAATATTGATCAGCCTCTTTTTGGTAAGCTCCTTTGATAAGTCAGACAAGTACTCTTTGGATTTAATTGAAGCCGCAATTTTTGGTGATGGAGCAGATGCATTAGATGGTTGTCTATCCATTTTCGTCAAGGAGCAGCACAGGTCAGATGCTAACACGGGATTATCTGAAAGTGTCACGATTCCAGCATCGCTATCCCAACACTTTAATACATTTTTGTCTTTTCCTTTTCTTTCTTTATCCTCAGATGAAGGTGAACCACTCTTTGAACCATTAAAAGTACCAAGATTACCACCAATTCCACATCTTGGTCGAAGCACAGGACTTATTTGGCGAAGGTAAGTCTTATGAGCATTAATTTCTAGTTCAGAGTTATCTCCTTTAGCGACCCCTGAGATCCCCAAAACACGCGTGGCTTCGTGTCCGGGGATAGGGCCGTTAACTTGACGTCAATTAACAAGCTCAACTTGAACAAACTGTTTTAATCTCTCCAAATACTGGCTATAAAGCTCAACATCGTTGTGTCCAGCACCCTTAAAAAAATATTAAGACAATAATAATGAAAAATAATAATAATACATAATAATAATAATAATAATAATAATAATAATAATAATAATAATAATAATAAAGTAGAATAGTAATAAAAGTTTTTGATTATTTTACCAAAGCTCTAAATTTTCAATGGTTTCAAAACTTTCAATTTCCTTAAAATCAAAGAAAATTTACGGTGAGTAATGATATAGTTATTTAATATCCCACGCGTTTCGTCGCCTATCCACATTAGACATCTTTTCAGAGGATATTTCAATGTAAGCGAAGAGTCTGAAATTGATATATAATAATTAAACCAATGATTTTTTAGTCTAACAGATAATACATTAAATTTTATGTTAATGTCTGGTCTGCGTGTTTTGATGTAGAAGGCCTCCGCAAATTCAAAGTTTCTGGATTACGATGATCCGAAATAGCTAATATCGTGATAGTGTTTAGATACATATTATAATAGTACACTTAGAAAATACCGCTTGACCATGATGCCATGATTACCGCTACATTAAAGTTTAATCACTTTGACCTTATCCAACTAAATTTAACGTCTTGTGCTGAATGCGTACATAAAAATAACCAATCAATAAAAATCAATAAATCATCAGTATCTTTAAACTATTACAATAAACATTTCTCTTCAAAATAACTTTTGTTGTCATTTTGGCATTTTTTTTCCTTCGAAACTTCAGTCTCGCAATACTCGTCCACCCATATAATCTCAGTTTTTTTGCATCGGTTTTCAGATATTCGCATTTCTGATCAGCTGCATACCTTACTGTTAGATTCTGAACAAGGACCCTCAATTCTTGTCACTTCTTCAATTTACACATACATTCAAAAGCTATATATGAGATAAGTCAGTGTTTCATATAAGCTACGATTTCAAAAGTTGTTCTACTAGCAAATGTAAGTAGTAAGATTTGTTCTGATACAAACAAATTTACCATAGAAAAAAATAATACTTCTTTCAGGTTCAAGCAATGGAAACCCAATGAAGGACAATTTTCTTAACAAACAGCCCGGAAACAAATTAAAACTAAGATTCATGCGAATCTATCTCCACTAACATAACTTATCAATTATAATGAGTACTGTTGAACTTTAACCACCCGCAAAGTTTCCTTTTCCCATCCATCTCCACGTGATGCAATTTTTAACTTATACGACTCTGCTTTACGCTACAACACACTTTCATAACTAAAAGACTTACTGACACTTTTCTGACTGTTTTAATTATCCATCCCCCTCTATTATGATGATCTTGACTGTTGAATTATGATCTTTTCACTGTTCCTCCTGTGATGCTTCTTTTAACTAAATTACTTTACTTATTCTTTCTATCACCATCCCATTTCTTTGCTCTTTGAATTTCTTTTCAGTTTACGCCTTATAGTATCCAATTAAAAATTGGATTAGGTTATTCTTCACATTTCACTTTGGTTTTTACGCACAATAAAATCTATATCTCCACAATATAGCTACTATTAACAATACAACTAATAATAATAATTTTACAACCATACAATATATAATAAATATATTATATATTATTATATTATATATATAATATATATATATATATATATATTATATATATTATATATATATATTTATATATATTAATATATATATAGTATATATACTTAATAATTATATATAGAAGGAATAGTATTTTGGTGCGATGAGGTTATTAGTAAGGAGAGAATGGGTAGAGTGAGAAGTGAAGAATGGATAAATCTGCTGGTATAGATGAAAATTACTAGTGAGATGATCAAGAGCGGAGAGGGGACGAGATGGTGATTGATTGGGATTGGAAGTTTAATAAAAGGTCTAGCATGTTATGTTCGAGGGATTGGAGGAAAGTAGTAAGTAGTACCCTTATATAAGGGTAAGCGGATAAAAAAAGGGAAACTGTAGAAATTATAGGGGTAATTAGTTTATTGAGTGTCGTAGGGAAGATATATGTGGATATTTTGGTTGGTAAGAGTGCGTCGAGTGAGTGAAGGGCGTTGATTGTGAGAACAAGGTGCGTTTAAGGAGTGGTAGAGATGTGTGGATCAAAATCTTTACATTGAAACAAATTGATGAGAAAATGAGGGAAGAAGAGAATAAATTATATTTAGTCTTTATGGATTTACAACAGGCGTGGTATGATAGAGTTAATAGGAAGCGTTATGGCAGGTGTTATTGATATTATGGTGTTGGTGGTAGCTTCTGAATAGAATCAAAAAGTAGTATGAAGATAGTGAAGCGTTGTAAGAGAAATGGTGTCAATGGTGATTGGTTTAGGATTAATAGCGGAGCGAGAGGCAGTGTGTTATGTCTCCTTGGGTTATTCAATTGAATATGGATGGTTTATGAAAGAATTCGAGGTGGATGGCAGGAAATGTGTATAGAATATGGAGAATGGAAGAGAGTGAGGTTCCCTACCTATTATATGCGATGATTTGTTTTTGTGTGGGTGAATCTGAAGAGATTTGAAGAGGTTTGAAGATGAGGAATTGGTAAAAAGGAGGGGTTGAAAGTAAATAGATAAGAGTAAGTATGGTTGTGAGTGAGGACTCCTCAGTGTGAAGTTTATGTTAGAAGATGGTGAGCAGCTGGAGCAAGGTGCTGAGTTTTAAAATATTAGGGTATGTGTCTGGATGAAAGGAATACGGGATGGATGCAGAGTAGTAGGAAAGTTGTGAATGGCAGGAGAGTTGCTGGTGCAATTAAATGTTGGTGAATGTAAAGGACTAAGTCTTGAGGCGCTAGGTCTTACATAGGGTTATGTTGGTTACCATGGAAGAATGTAAGTAAAATATGGTCTGGAATAAAGAAGTATAGATCAAAAGTCCAATGTGTTCAGATGGACAATCTTATAGGCATGCTAGGTGTGAGAAGGATTAATAAAAAATTAGAATTGAACGTATTAGAGAGGTGTGTGTTGTGAAGAAAGTTGCGTGATGAGAATAAATGAAAGTATTTGAGATGTTGGTCATGTGGAATAGATGAATGATAGTGGTTGGTTAAACGGTGTATAGTGAGAGGTGTTGGGAAAACCGACGCGCTGGGGAACCGAAAGAGAAAGTGGATTGAGTCGGTGAACGAATGTCTGAAGGGAGAAATGGTGAGTTTGAGCAGAGGCTAGAATAAAGGTGCATGATAGGAGAAATGGCGGTTTTTAAGGGAGCATGTTGTGGCCACCATGGGCCAGGATGACCCCTTACATTGACATTTACCATAGTGAGGGTCCGTCCGCGAGTGGTGTGGGGGGTCCCAGATGGCTCTAGTTGTTTTCTGTCTGTTCACGAGCTCTCGCTTAATTAGGTTACAGAGGGACGGTTAAGGCTGGCTTTTCTTTTCGACTTTTGTGTCATACTCTTCCTACTGCTTTTCTTTTCACGATGTTGTAGCGCACCTTACCCTCAATCTGGGGGGCCAGAGAGGAAGTGAGAAAGAAATATTATAAAAGAAAAAATACAGATATTTATCAAATAAATAGATTTATATATTATATGTATATGTATTTATATATATATATATATAATTATAATTATTATATATATTAATATATAGTTATTTACTTGTGTTATGTTATATATTATATATAAGAGTGTGTATATATAAAATATATTTATATATATATATATATAATCAGATACAACAAAATAAGTGTTTTAAAACTAAAATGGAAACAAAAACAGGTTAAACAATGAAAATAAATTCAGTTGAAGATAAATATTGTAAAAATTTTTAAACTTACCTCAACCCACAAAGGCTCAACAGCCCTTGGACATTTCTCGTGAATAGCCAGACCATGAGAAAAATCAACAACATTATCTTCTGTTCCATGAATTACTAAAACTGGTGAAGTAATCTTTGGAACTTTTTCAATACTACAAATAAAAATAATAAAAAAAGTTATAATTTCTTTAAACAAACGGAAACTTTTATAAATAAAAAGTGAAAAATAAAATCTTACCTTGGAAATGCATCAAAGAACCAGGTCCTTTTTGTATTAAACAAAACTCTAATTCCAGACATTAATGGGGAATGCAAAATAACGGCTCCTACTTCATAACGTGATGCTAAATCTATTGTCGCTGCAGTTCCAATACTTTGTCCATAAAGAATAATATTTTCAGGAGAGATCCCATACCTTGTTCTTAAAGCATTCCATGCTGCATCAATATCAGAATATAAGTTTTTTTCTGATGGTTTGCCAGTACTTACTCCATACCCTGAGTAATCATAACTAAATATATTACAATTTATTCTAGTACCGAGACTAAGGTAAAAACTGCTCATATGACCCAAATCAGCAGCATTGCCATGAGAAAATAATATACAAAATCTTGCATTTGGAGAACATCTAACAAACATACAAGCCAATTTATTTGATCGACTAGTGCGGGTATAAAACACTTCAATAGCTTCCTTTTCTTTGTCAGTAAATTGCCACTCTGCTTTTTCTGTTAAATGAAGTGTGTGTTTAGCTGGAGATCCGCTTTCATCAGGAAGAAAACTATACTTATTTAAAATATTTCGGAACTTTTGAATCATGTCAATCACCACCTGAGAAATTCATGTATGTATCAATAAAACAGCAATATGTTAACAAAAAAAAGAAAAAATCAAAAACTGACGGAAGTCTTAAAACAAAACAGGGCCATATGGATAATAATATAATACTAATATAATATATAGTTATATATATATATATATAGTATATATATATATAATATATATGATTATATATTATATATATTATATATATACTATATATATATACTATATATACTTATATATATATATATATATAATTATATTCGTTGATTATTTTGTAATAAAGCAACTTAATTTATGTATGTTTATCACAAAATGATAACTCGAAATATGACTTGAGATCATATAGATCAATAAACATGAAGGGTGGGGGGGGGAAGGGGGTTGCTGGTGGTATGATTTTACTGATTTACTGCTTAGGATCAGTAAACTATTACACTTACTATGATATTTTAATTCAAGAACTTATTTTATGTTTAATGTTTTTGATATAACAATGTTTTATTTTCTTCAAAAAAAAATTGAGATTGATAGTTATTAAAGGTTTAGAAAAACATTTTGTTTTTGAAAAACATGTTAAGTTGGTAAAAGATTTGTCGCGCGTTGATCATATATTCGTTGATCAGTATGATAAATGAGACAAGGTTATGAAAATAGTTTTAATTTACCATGTTAATGTAAAAATTGACATTGATATGTTTAGAGATATGCGACAGAAAGTGTGAAATTCAGGTTTACGTTTTGTATGGCTACTGTTAGTTTACTTTACTTGTTGTTAAGTATCGGAACTTTGGTTAAGTTAGCAGTTTATTCGTGCTAAAGGTGTGTTAGGTTTGCGTTGTACATTATGTTCTTCGTTTAGATGAATGGTACTGTTAGCTTTATTAATGGAAAACTTTGTTACGGGAATAGATGAAAATTCGATGGTTAGTGTATAAAGAAACTTATTTTATGTTATGATTGTTTATCCAAAATTTTACTCGAAAATGTTGACTGAATCAATAGATCAATAGATCATGGATGGGGTGGAGAGGGTGCAGAGGGTGCTGGGGTGGGTGGTTTGATTACTGATTAACTGATTTACTGCTTTAACGGGGTTACGTAAAAATACAAGTTTTTTTAAGTTATAAACATAAAAAGAAATAAAAATTTAGTAAATAATAAAAAACGATATTACAACAATAAAACAAAAATAAATAAAGTTTGTGTTTTACTTATAAATAAATAGGGGCGAGTTTTTTTTCAATAGATCAATAGACAATAGATCAATAGATCATAGATCCAGTAGATCATGGATGAGGTGGGGAGGGTAGGCGCGGGTGGTTGGATGGTGGCTTAATTTACTGATTTGCTGTTTTAGGGTGTGTAAAAAACGTAAATTTTTTAGATTATAAACATGAATAGAATATAAACATTTTTGGTATCAACATAAACAAAGAAAAGCCAGCTACCCCTGGTTTTGAAATTACATATGAGAGATCTTGTGTTTTGTTTTGTTATACAAAATGTGACTTGAGATGAAATGATCAATAGATTCAATAGACAGGATGGGTGGGAGGTGGTGTTGGTTTTTGATTTACTGTTTACTCTGTGCTTTTGGCTGTAACAAAACGCGAATTTTACAGTTATAAACATGAAAAGCATAAAATAATTTTTAGTAAAAAAAAAATATATTTTTTTTTTTTTTACGACTCAAAAAAATTAATAATCCACAACAATGGGGCAAAGATATTGGGTTAGTTTAATACAAAATGTAGCTTGAATCCAAATAGATCAAATAGGACCCAATCAGATCGATCGTGGTGGCCCAATGTGGTAGGATGGTGGTTGGTTTACTGATTTATTGTTTAGGGTGTTAAAAACGCAAATTTTTTAAGTTATAAACCTGAAAAGCATAAAATTTGGTAAAAAATATATTGTTGTGAAACCAAAATAAAAATCAATAAAGGTCAAATACAAATTATCTATTATTTAGTTCAATAAGCATAAAAGCATAAAAGTTTTAGTAAAAAAAATTTTTAAGCAAATGAAACAGAATATGAAATAAGTAAATTAAATAAAAAATTAATAAAAATTTGAAAATAAAATTATAATTTAAATAAAAATTAAACACAAAGAATAAAATGTAAAATGAACATAAAAAAATAGCAACAAATTACTTAGTTGACGTTTATAAGAAGAAAACGAGATTTGTAAATAGAAATGTCAGTCTTCCACATTTTAGAAAAACGAGCTTATTGAGTAATATGCATCCGTGCTCTTCCTCCATTCCTATTTTCCTTCTCCCTCTTCTGTTTTGCATTCCAAGCGCCTTTTTTTCTTTTTATTTCAGTGGGACGCACCTCTGGGGATGTCCCCAGACATCTATAGAAAATCTTTGAATCCGCCCCATATTTAGGTCTATGATCTTTATTACATATACAATTCGAATACCAATAAGGGGCTTAACCGAAGTGCTTTTACTTAACTCAGCATCCGCACCGGCGCCAGCATCGCGGTCTTGGTACCAACTTCTGTCTCCTTCTCAGAACTCCTTGTCTTCATGCCTTCATGCGCTTCCTCCTTCTTCCTTCGCTCCATCTTCTTGCTGTTTTGCGTGTCCGTGCATTTCTCTGAGGACTCCCCTCTTGTCGGGGTCTCCAAGACGACCCCTTTATGAAACCTTACAGACCCTCATATCGAGTTCTACGACCGGTTATAACACATATTATTTTGATACCGATAATCGGACTAAACGAATATTTATTTTGACTCAGCACACTAGGCACCGGCCTCCAGCAGCCGGTGCCCGGTTACTACTATCCGACCCTTCCTTTCTCTGACTCTTTTCCTCCACTTCTCTTATCAATCGTCGCCATTTCTACTGGAACCCCCCATCCCGGAGGGTCCCAAACCTGTTTCATTTACGACCTTGAAACACTCATATTGAAGATCTACGGGTTCGATAACATATATAAGGATCATAATATTGTATAAATTTTAACATATAACTTAACATCGGCACGCAAACCGGTCTCATGCAACCGGCGCCGGACATTGAATCCCGGAATTCCGGCTCCGAAATTCTACACTTATTCCCTTCCCTTCCTATAATTGTAATCCTCCAACATTTGCAGCCTTCTTACGGTCATTTCTATTTTTAGGCGGGCCGCACCCCCCTGCCGAGGGTGCACCGGACACGTAACCTCGCTGACGGACGAGGGCTTAACGGTTCACCACTTGGCGCGCGCAAATTTTAGGACGTATGATAAACCTAACGCGCGCAGTAGAACATCATATATAACGCTTCACTTTTTGATTTCGGGGTTAAAAAGTGAAAGACGATATTTGGGCTTAGATATATATATATAATAATAATATAAGGCAGGAATTGTAGTTCGCAGTCGGGGACAGGGGTCAATGAGGAGCTGAACAAACGATATATCGATCTGAATTTAAATATAGTGATCGATTTCCTATCTGGGTTAATATTTTGTTTCCCAAAAAAAGTGTAGAAAAGTTAACTCAGCAGCCGTAGCAAGACGATTTTAAAAAGTACGAATTTGGGTTAGATATAAAAAAAAACATGCGAAAAATCGATTGAACCATTAAAATGATCTAACCGATCATTTAAATGCCTTCAAGGAAACGCAAAGAAAAATGGTCTCCTTTGGGGGCTCCACCCTTTTTGGGGGGCTTAGAGCCTTCGAGAGTTTCAGGCACAAAACCTCCGAAATCGGTCTTCCCAGACCTTATATTCTGTCGATCACCGGACAATAGCTCACCTATTAAAAACGCCTATACTGACAATGACACGACCGGCTCAAGCGTGCGGACAGAAGCCTGCATGTGGCCAGGAAATGTTTAACTTTGCAACATTTTGCAACTTACCGGTTGGCATTCCCGGTTGCGGTTTAGCGGAGGTTTTAAACAACCTGTACCACTATCCTCCATACTAGATCGTGGAATTTGCTAAAGTCTCGCGGCTTTCGCCCAAGCGAGTTAATTAGAGCTAAACATTGTGCATAGTTTACCAATAACATTAAAATATAAAGGATTCAAATTATTAATTAATTCGAATGCTAGATTGCACAAGTTGCGTTGCATTTGAATAAGAGACTTTGTTGGAAATATAAAAATAATTATCTTGAAAATGATCAAAATATGGAAACCTCTACCAGCATTGATATTTGTATTGGATAAGTAACATGCAAAAGACATTATAACTACGCTGCGGATGTGAGATTAGCGTTTTTTTAATATTTATTCCGCTAGGGAAAAATTGGAAGTACATATGGCAATAAGACCATTTTATTTTTAAAATTTGATATGTACTGTGTAGATGCCATACAGCACTACTATGGGAATACGGGGGGAGCTAGATGCGTAGACAATTTTTTTTCATAAATAATAACTATTCTTATATAACATGGCTGTCAGGTCTTCTCACCCCAGTAATTACATTTCTCGCTTAAACTTGTTAGCATAATACATAAAGTGTAGATTACAGTTTTGGGCGAATCATATAATCATGAATAATAGATAATAAGATAATAATAATAATATAAATAATAATATAATAATAATAACTAATAATGAATTAATAATATAATAATAATAATAATAATAATAAAGATGAATAATATAAAACAATAAAAATAATAGTCTAAAATAAAATAACTACTACACTAACTACTACTACTAACTTACTACTACTACTAATTACTACTACTACTACTGACTAACTGACTTCTACTACTACTACTAGCTACTACTAACTCTAACTAGTAATAAAAATACCGATACAGTAATAGTAAAGATAATCAACTAAGCAAAATCATAATAAGATAATTAATGAATAATAATAATAATATAAATAATATAATAGATAAATAATAATAAAACGACAATACAACTCAACAACAACGAACACAACAACAACAACAACAACAACCACACAACAACAACAAGCAACAACAACAACAAACAACAACAATAATAAAATAATAAGTAATATAATAAGTGATAATAATGATGATACATAATTAATAATGAATAATAAATAATATAATAATAATAATAATTAATAATAATAAATAATAGATAAAGTAATAACTAATAATATATAATATAATAATATAATAATAATAATAATAGATAATAAAGGAGGATAGATAATGACAATTGACCTATGTTACTTACTTACTACTACTTTGCTCTACTACTTACTTACTAACTAACTGACTGAATCTAATAATAAATAATAATAAAAATAATAATACATATAATAAATCATATAATAATAATAATAATAATAAATAACCAATTAATAATAAACTAATAATAATAAATAATAATAAATAATAATGTAAAAGATGGCAGATGAAGAGAAGTAATAAATCAATAATAATAATAATAATAATAATAATACATAATAATTAGATAATAATTAATAATCATGAGTAATAATAATAATAAAATGAAATAATAATAATAATAAGAGTAAATAATCAAATAATAAAAGAAAGGATAATATTTAACACAATGACCCAGGTTACTACTACTACGACTACTACTTACTTGAGCACTCTCTACTTACTACTGCTTACTACTAATTAATAAGAATACATATATATAATACATAATAAATATAATAATAATAATAATAAGTAATAATCTAATAAAAATAACAATAATAATAATGATAATAAAATAATAATGAATAATAAAATAATATAATCCAAAAAATAATTAATAATAATAATTATAATTATAGATAATAATAATAATATAAAATAACCTAATCAATTTAATAATAAATATACAGTAAGTAATTATATTTTCAACAAAATATATATAATGCAGAATAATACTTGATAATCAATAATCAAATCAAAAATCAAGAAAAATCGTTTATCCAAACATATAGAAGGAATACAAACCAGTCAATTAAAAAGAACCGAAGGGAAATACAATACTATATATTGATATTTTTCAAATACTTTATAATAAATACATCCGTTAAGTTTTTAATAACAGCAAAATTATGAATGTCCCATGAAAGTATGTGAACATCTGGGTTACTAAAATTGCAGACAAGCCAGGTGTTGTGTCCTTTGAAAACCGAAATACATTTAATAAGTAATAAACAAGTAAAAAAAAATATTTAAAACCACTTAATATTAACTTAAAAAATTAGATAATATAACAAAAAAATAAATAATAAAAATATAATGAACCTTACCGAAATAATAATAATAATAAAAATATAATAATAATAATAATGAATAATAATAAATATGATAATAATAATAAATAATAATCAATAATCATATTAAGAATAATGAATAATAAATAACTAATAATAATCAATAAGGACCTAATCACTAATGAACTAATGTATTATATATATATCATAATAATAATAATAATAATAATATAATAATAATAATAATAATAATAATAATCATAATTAATAATAATAATATAATAAATAAATAATAATAAATAAATAATACTAAAATAATAATAAATAATAGTTAATGCAATAATAAAATAATTAATAATAATAATAATAATAATAATAATAATTAATAATAAATAATAATAAATAATATACAATAATCAATAATAATACATAAAATAATAATAATCAATAATGAAATAATTGATAATAATAATAATAATTTAATGACAATAAGAACGATAAACTACTAAATAATTAATAGTATATTATAAGACTGATAACATTTGACAATAATAAAAGTAAATAAGTGGATACGTACTTAAATAATAATAATAAAATAATAATAATAATAATAATAATAAATAATATATGAGATGAATAATAATAATATGAATATAATAATAATAATAATAGCAACAATAATTACAATTACAATTCATAATAATAATAATAAAAATAATAATAAGACTAATATAAATAATAATTGAAATAATAATAATAACCAATAATAATAGATAATAACTAATAATAATAATGAATAATAATATATAATAATAATAATAATAGATAATCGAATAAATAATAATAATAATAATATATAATAATATATAATAATAATAATAATACATAATAATAATAATAGTTATAATAATAAAAAATTAATAATATAATACTAATTATAATTATATAATCATATAATAACTACAATAATAAAAAAAAAAAAAAAAAATTAATTTTTGCAAATAATTATAACAATTCAATCACAATCCCAATTTTAATCATAATTGCAACTAAAATTTCAATAATTTCAATACAATTATTAATAGCTACAATCATTCTTTAACAACAATAAAAATAATAACTAATAGTAATTAGTAACAATAATAATAATAATATAAATAATAGATAATAATAATAGATAGATAATAAAAAATAATAATAATAATATAATAATAATAATAATAAGTAATAATAATGAAATAATAATAATGATAGATACATAATAATAATAAATAGTAATAATTAATAATAATAATAATAATAATAATAATAATAATAATAATAATAATAATAATAATAATAATAATAATAATAATAATAATAATAATAATAATAATAATAATAAAATAATTGAATAATAATAATATAAATATAATAAATAATATAATAATAGTAAATATAAAAAATAAAATAAATAAATAAATTAACAATAAATAAATAATATATATAATTGAGGTGAAGTCTAACGTTACGCCTTTAAAAAAGGCATTGCCCAATTATTGAATAAAAGTAAAAATATAATCAACTTTTGGAAATTCGAATAATCTTCTTTTGAGAAAATAATTTTAAATATTATAAAAAAAGTAAATAAAATAATAATTTAAAATACATATTATATATAATATATTATATATATATATATATATATAATATAATAATATACATATATATATATATATATAATATTATATATAATATTAATATATATAATATATAATAACTATATTATAATATATATATTAGTACTATATATTAGGCATATTTGTAGATACTGTAACTGTGACTTTTTCTGAAAAAATTTTCTAAAGCCTCAAAAAAATTTCTATGTTCTGAAATGTAAGTTTAGTTTAGTTTTTTAAGAAAATATTTGTTAAGTGGCAAGCTTCTGGCATAATCCAGAAGCTTTGCCACTAAAGAATTTTCTTAAAAAACTTGTACTTTAACTTAACTTTTCTGAGCTTAGAAATTTTTTTTGAATTAAAAATTTATTTTCAGAAAAAAGTCAACAGGTACAGTTTCTACAAATATGCCATATATATAATATATAATATATATAATAATAATATAATAAATATATATTAATATATATATGATATATATATATATATATAATATTATTATGATATATATATAATATATATATAGTAATATTTTATATATATAATATATATAGTATATAATATATATATATAATATGTATATATATATGATATTATATATATATTATATATCATACTATAAGTATATATATATACTATATTAT
The DNA here is from genome assembly GCA_015478945.1 of Trachelipus rathkii. Taxonomy (NCBI): domain Eukaryota; kingdom Metazoa; phylum Arthropoda; class Malacostraca; order Isopoda; family Trachelipodidae; genus Trachelipus; species Trachelipus rathkii. Next base: position 56,533 of record JABUQX010013516.1, read on the forward strand.
ATATAAATAACCCGTAGATAATATATACCTACTGTATGTATATTTATATATATATTACTATAGTATATATCTATAATATATAATATCATATATATATAATATATATATTATATACTAATATAATAATATGATATATATAAGTATATATATAGTAGTAATATATATTAACTATATATATATATATAATATATATATAGCTGTATATGTAATATTTAATATATATATTATATACTTAATTATGATATATAGTAATAGTATTGATAGTATATTATAGTTAAGTTATATATCATTATATATATAATATTATAAGGAGTATATATATATATTAAAGTATATTATAATTATATATATAGTATATATATATATATATAGTAATATAATCATATATATATATATATAGTAGTATATTATATAATATATATATATATATATATATAAGTTATATATATAATTATATAATATAAATATGTTTTATATATATATATATATACTATATATATATATAGTATATACAAAATCATAAATCTGTTATCTAAACCCTATTATACATAATATATCTATTACAAATATATAACTTATCATTATCTATATATATACATATAAATTGTATGATTTAGATAATAGTATCAAGTATTATATATATATATATATAAAATATATATATATAGATTATATATATACTATATAAATATATATATATATATATAGTATATATATATATATATATTTCTTACTATAATATTTATATGATATATATAAATATAAATAAGGGTTGTCACCACCGCCCGGACTCGCGTTCCCAGATTTGCATATAATGTAAATGACAACTATTGATCACTGGAAGTGATAGTTATTAGCATCAATGCATGCCTGCACACGCTTGTCCATGTTACGGAAGGTTGCAGTCCGACTCGCGCATGCGCAGGCCTCGAAAGTCTGGGACTCAAACTCTCATGATTTCAACTTGAGTCTCACATACGAAGGTATGTCCGTAGCAATATTTATTAACTTCTGACCTTTAGTTTCATTTCTATAACCTCAAATCTGGGACCGAGAGCGAGTGGGCCACCATGTAAAATGGTGCTCGGAAAACTGATTACAATTATCAACACATTCCACCTCAACCTTTTCGGCAGTCTGGTTATACGTTTTTCTAAAAGTTGTTGCAATCATTTGGTGTCCGCCGAACATTTCAACTAGCTATTTAAGACGAATGGTCAAACACCTAATGTTTGTGTGTGGGTCATATTTACAGAATGTTCGTTATTCGAATTTGGTTTGCCATACATGAAATGTTTTCCACTGTTTATAGGTAAAATTGACATATCAAATGATGATTCGTGTTTAAAACAAACTGAGTCAAATAACGGACAATTCAAAACGCTCACTATAGGGCTAGGGTTCCCTGGGCACTATTTTGCTGTTGGTATAAGAGCAGTTTTGCACTGTTAGAATAGCTGCGTTTTCTAGGTGGCTACACAAGCAGGAAAATCCTGTACTAGTCCATACGACAAAATACTGCTACGAGATGGCTAGATATACAGCAATGAATTGCGCAGTTCATCAGTAAGAGCAGTGCGTGTGAAGCCAGCGACTTGCGTCGATTTACTGCTTGTAAATTGGATTCTATGAGTAGCAAGTATGTCTTCTTACTGCAGTATTTCTTCAGACTGTTGCATGAGATTACTACGTATGAAGCCACCTCCCATCCATTACCATTGGGTTTGTTTTCGTGAAGGTAATATCTGCTCTTTCGAACGTTAAAATGCTGCTTGTGGTACCTTAGATTAAGAATAAGAACCCTCTCATTCTTGTGACAGTTGTATGTAAAATTAGTTGAGAATTTTAGAAATAGCATAAAGGTTTTTTTTAAATATTTATAGATACATATAAAAACTAAATTAAGCTTAAAGTAAATTCTAATTCCAAAAATTCCAAAAAAAATTTGTTGCTCCACAAATTTAAAAACAAATTATTTTTTCTCTCCAATTTTAGAAGATCCGAACAAAAATTAGCAGTTTCATAGAAAAAAAAGTACGGTGGCTAAGAAACGTAAGCTTAATAAGTAGCTTTGCCAAAACTACGCCAAGACGGTTTCTTTTTTATTATTATTAAAAGTTCAAAGCTCACGGACATTGCCCTATTCTAGAAGGGGAACTTCTCTAGGTATTTGCCACCTAGGATCCTGACGGAGGATCTAGCCCTGACCCTTTGTCTCGTTACTGTTCCTCCACAGAGGACAGTAACGAAAACCAATTTCTACTATTGAACATATGCATAAATCTATTAATGGACAAATTCTTTCCTAACTTATCTTCAGAAACATTTTCACTCATTTCCCTCTAAACCGGATTCCAAGCAACCCTTTAATTTCCCCTCGATCTTCTACTATAACATATACAATCACATCTCATCCCAACCTCCAACTGTATCAATACATTAAACTTGTGCATGCCACGGGAAAAAAGTACTTTCATAACCTCCATGCCATGAAGCATATTGTGCATTGCCCCTTCCCATGATAGTGGACACTCTAGATTGAAAAACTAAAACCAATCTATGCCCTCACCCCTCCCCCCTTTAAAAAAAAAAAAAAAAGATAAAGAAGAAAAAAAAAGACAAAAAAAATAAAGAAAAAAGAAAAAAAAAGAGAAAAAAAAGAAAAAAAAATAAAAAAAAAGAAAAAAAAAAGAAAAAAAAAAAAAAAAAAAAAAAAAAAAAAAAAAAAAAAAAAAAAAATAAAGAAAAAAAAAAAAAAAAAAAAAAAAAAAAAAAAAAAAAAAAAAAGAAAAAGAAAGAAAGAAAAAAGAAAGAAGAAAAAAAAAAAAAAAAGAGAAAAAGAAATAAGAAAAAAAAAAAAAGAGAAAAAAAAAAAAAAAAAAAAAAAAAAAAAAAAGAAAAAAAAGAAAAAAAAAAAAAGAAAAAAAAAAAGAGAGAAAAAAAAAAAAGAAAAAAATCGAAAAGAGAAAAAGCAAAAAAAAAGAAAAAAGAAAAAAAAAAAAAGAGGAAATAAAAAAAAAATAAAAAAAAAGCAAAAATAAAAAAAAAAAAGAACAGAAAAAAAAATAAAAGCAAAACATATAAAAAAAAAGAAAAGACACAGAAAAGGTCATTAAATAGGTCAAAGAAAACAGAAACGAAAAATATAACGAAAATATCGAAAAGAGGAATCCCACACCAACGGAAAATAGAAAAAAAGAAGCGAAGAGAAAGAAAAAGAAAAAGATAGAAACCAAAAACAAAAAAAAAGAACTTACCGAAACAAGAAATAAAGAAACAAAAAAAGAAAAGTAAAAAGATATAAAAAGAGAGAGAAAAGATATCAAGACAAAAGCAAAAAACTGAGAGTAATTTCTAAAATACCAATTTTATTTGAAAAAGTTTAAGTTTTAATTGAATTTTTTTAAAATATCATCTCTTCGATGGAAAAACTTTTAAAGGAAAGAAAGCTCATTTACACCTATATTCATGGGATTCAATGCGAACTCGTACAAATTGACACTAAAGATTTATTGTTAGGCGTATAGAAGGCATAAAAAAGCCTAAGAGATCTGATGAATAATATACTTGAGAAAAAGAATAATGAATGATGGATAAAAAATCATAGATTAATAATAATAATCCATAATAATGAAATAAGAATAAAAATGAAAAGAAGATACGAACAACTAATTGATTGTTCGAATACAAATTTTGGTGTAATAAGTCAATCGAAATTAATCAATAATGATAATTAGAAATTATTAATAACTATTAATAATCAACAATATATTAGTAAATAACACTAAATTAAATTAGATCAAGTAATAACAAACACTAGAATAAATTACTGGAAAAGAAATTAATAATAAAGAATGAAGTGAAAATAATAAGCTAATTAATAATAGATAACCATAATCGAAATCTGAAATGATAAATAATGTTTTGAACTGAGATAGATACTGAAAATGAACATGGAGGGGCAATTACGAAGATGATCAGATAAATGATATGAGAAAAATTAAGCAAGATGAGGAAATAATCAATTTAATATAATAAAATGAAATAAAAATGAAATAAATAATAAGCCTATAGAATAGAATAATAACAATAATAATAAGATAATATAATAAAAATTGAATATAAAATCAACTAAAAAGTAATGAATTGGGAATAAATCGAGTCAATCACAAGATGAGAAAAAAACGAAATAGGAATTAATAATAATAATAACATAATAGTTATAAGATATGAATAATGATGAATAATAATAAAATAAATAGAGGAAAATGAATGGGAAAACGAGTCTCACAAGTGAGAAAAAAAGCAAGAAGAGGAATTAATAACGAGAAAAGATCTCAAAATTAAAAACATAGCACATGAAAAATACTAAAAGTAAAAAGATTGCCTGTTCTGATACTTGTACTATGGACTATTTTCAGGTCACTGAATGCTTCTGAAAAGTTTTTAATTTTTTTTTTTAGATCTGGCGACCGTGCTCTTTCGTTGTTGCTACTTTTCTGTTCAAGTATTTTTGTGCTGATTTATTTTTTTGAGAAAAGTGAGTAAAGCCTTCATTGTCTTTCCATAGCAAAGAATTTACTTGTCGCCTTTGTAGAATTGATTGTGGCTACTTTTAATGAATGTGATTTACTGCAAATTGAATATAGCGGGTAGGTGTGTCGCCCCAAAGCCAATAAAAAATTGAAAGGGAAAACGAGTCTCACGGTGAGAAAAAAAGCAAGAAAAGGTATTTATAAAAGTCATTAAAAATTATATAAAAAAAAAAATCTTGTTTATTTTATATTGTTATTGCAGCTTTTGTAAGTTAATTATACTTTTTTATTGTTTCAACTTTAACTATAGTTTTTAGTGAACAACTTAAAAAAAATTTTAAAAAAAAAAAAAAAAAAAAATAGAAAGATAAAAAATAATTATTTCTCTTGGAATATATCAACTATATTTTGCGCCTAGAAAAGCTTCAAAAAATGACGAAATGACTTTTCAAAATCATTTATTTATGAAACATATTATTCATTTCATATATATTTCGTTTATTATTAAAAGACCGTGAACGGAAAAAAAAAAATTATCTAAATAACGAGGTACGGGTAATACTTTATTCTACATTGACATTGTGAATTAAAGTTATTTTCTTTCAACAAAATAATATCAATAAAGAAAATTCCGATAAATAAAGTAAAAAAAATTAAAAATAAATAAATAAATAAAAAACAAATAAATATATAAAATTAAATAAATAAATAACTTTGAGAAGTGTGTGGAGAGCTTAATTAAGTGGTGGAGAAAACTGTAAATATAAATATTTTAAAACATTCAAGTTAGTAACTACAGTTTTGTGCGCATATTCAAAATATTCAAATTTTAGATCTTAGATTAATTACTTTTCGAACATTAAAAGGCAAAATATAATAGAAAGAGATTTGACTTTTAATAGGAATTATCCGGCAGATGTTTTGAAAACTGAGATTTTTTCATAATTCCAAATTTCCAGTATCAACCTAAACCTAAATTCCTTCTACCTAAAACTAACCCTCGAAAAATTGAGCTGATGTAATGTATCAAATATAATATAATTACCGTACAAAAACACCCGAATTTAGATTCCTCAACGTAAGGTATATATTAACCCTAGAACATAAATTGATCCTCACGAGATAGTATAACCCACGGTATGTAACCTTAGAACAAAACAATATTGATGCGCCTCACAAATACATAGCTCTAAAACAAAAAATTGATGCCGTCGAACGGAAGTATAAAAGAAGTAAAAAAAAAAAAAAAAAAAAAAAAGACGAGAAAGCCTCAACACCCAAAGGTGAACTATGAAAAACTGAACAAAAGCTGAGCATCCAAACTTGTGAAAGGTAATGAATAATGATTGGTTTCAGTAATATTGGCACAAATTTTTGTGCCCCTTCATAAAATTTATTGCATTTAGATTTTTTTTTAACACAAGTAACGGTGACACGATAATATAAGAATAATTAATTAATGTTCCCTTGAAAGTTAATTGAAAACTTTTGAAATTTTTCATTAAATTTTCACTACAAACATACATTATAAACAAAGGTTTATAAAAAATATATATAGAGATATTTACAGTTGAGAGTGGGCACACACACAAAACACACACAAACAAACACAACACACACACATAGTAAGATAAAATGATATAAATATATATATATAGATGATTAGTGGAAGAAGTATGCAAGATGTCGCTATATATCTTAATATGACTATATATATATATTATAGATATAGTAATTTGAAGAAAGGGTTGAAGTCAACAATGAAGATAATATGCGTGAAGGTAGGACTATGTGTGTATAATTCAAAGACTTTTATGAAAGTAAAGAATGATTACCTACATGGACACGTTCATAAAACATAAGACAAGTTTATTTTGCACATTACATGCCAAAGAATGTCTCATACACTCATAGTACAGTAGAAGCACTATAACCACTCCACACACACACAGACACACACACGCACACAAATCTATTGTATTAGATATAATATAAGTAATAATATATAATATATTATAATAGTAATATATATATAATATAATTTGATTCATTGGGATATATAATACTATATTATAATATCAATCTATATATATAATATATAATATAATTATATATATAATATATTATATATGGATTATACTGAGGGAGACTTGACCAAGAGTACACGCATACTCGGAACGAATGAAGTATTACACTCGCCATTGTTTAATGGCCGAGGTGCGCCTCCTTCTCTGTTTGTCGTATCACTATTTCTTCTTCACACACTCATCCTTGCCAGCAACGATTACTAACGCTAAGCCAATTTTAATCCAACATTGATCATATACACCATGATTAAAGTACACGACCCCCACTTATAGATGAACACGCTTGACAGACATCCCTATACTCATACCCCTGTGTGCGGGGGAGAAAAAAATTTCCCACATCGTATGGTCCTGCGGGTACGTAGAATCGACTAAGGGCGGCGGTGGAGAGAAGGAAGGGCCGAAGGAGGAAATCGGACGAGGAGGAGATAGAGGAGACGAGCAGAGAGAAGGCTGAGCAGAGGAGAGGAGAGGAAGAGAGGAGAGAAGGAAGAAGAAACAAAGGAGGGAGAGAGAGAGGGAGTGAGAAGAGAGAGAGGACGAAGGAGAGAGAAAAGAAGGACTGCCGAGAAAGAGAGGAGAGAGACGAGCGAGAGACGAGAGGAGAGAGAAGGAGGGAGAAGAGACGAGGAGAGAGGAGCGAAACAACGCAGAGAGATGAGACGAATATAACGAGAAAGGAGACGAGGAGAAGAGAGAGAGAGCGAGAAAGAAGAGGAGAAGATTGCAGTGATGCGAAGGACAAGAGAATAATCAAATTAAGAGGAGGAGAAGACGAGAGAGAGGAGGAGAAGAGCAAGAGAGACGAAAGAGAGAGAGAGAACGAGTAGAATGACAGAGATTGGTGATCGTAGAGGGAGGAGAGCAGTGAGAGTGAGAGGGTTGAGGGAGACAAATAAGATGTGAGTAGTGTGAGCAATAGAGCATCGGAGAGAGAGAGAGAGAGAGAGAGAGCCACTGCTCATTTATATATTTGATACATGTAAAACAAGAAGCTGAAGAGAAGATAGAGCAATGAAGGAACAGATAAGGGAACATGGAGATGAAGATGAGAAGCTGTATCACGAGAGAGAGAGAGGTAAGAGAGGATAAGAGAACAGCACACACGACAGTAGAGTAAGCGAGATGACTATCGTGACAGGTCTGCACTTGTGAAATAGAAATCGTGAGTGACACTGAGGGTGCGGTGGCCAACGGCATTCAGGGCATAAACACTTCTATCCTCACCATCCTTCCTTACCTATGGTTTCTAACTTCCTGTCCACACGCTCGGTCCGCATGATATTTATGTGAGAAGATATTATGATAGATTTCTTTTGTGTGAGTACTGTTAAACTTTAATATTTATTCTTTCTCTTCCGGCAGGAATATAATTTATTTTGGATCACATTCTGTGCCTATTTGGAATCAAAATCTGTCACTGACTGTTTTGGACTGACCATAGGATAAATTATTATTAAAGTCATATTTTTCTATAGTATAATAAAGCTAATTTTAAATTATCTATTGTTATATAATTATTATTAAATTGATTATTATATATTGAATTATTATGATATTATTATTATTATTATTATTAGGTAGCTTTAACTGTTATAGTTGCATCTTGCTTATTAGTAGTTTTATATATTATATTAGTTAACTATTATTATTGATATTAAATCATATATTTTATTTTATGCAATTTCTAGGTATCACCCTCATTTACTAATTACTTATCTAATCTATATATTAGTTTATAAATTTATTAATAAATATTATTTACTATTACTAAGCATTGAATATTCTATTATTATTATTAATTATGATTGTATTATTACGATAATGTAGCAAACAGAAGATATGGACGAAAAGAAAAGTGGTTGTATTATCAGTATTCTAGTTAATTGCACTGATAAAAACTGCGACAACAAAAATGTCCAGTTTTTTTTGCTTTCTTTTTGTTTGGAACTTTGATTGAAGGAATTGGAAAAGGAGGATCCATTCGTTTTCCCCTTCACTTGGTCTGAAGTTGTGGAAAGTTAAGGATCCACTGACCAAAGAGACAAAATATCTCTCTATATATATAGCCTGAACTCCAAGTAGCCCTTAAAGAAAAATTATCCCTAAAACCACTACTCTCAGAAACGCAGAAATTTATCCTCTTGAACTCAATACCCCTTAAACCCACTACCCTGAATAACCGAGAACTTATCCCCTGAAGCCTAATCCCCTTGAAAATTACCCAAAATGAAAATTAACCCTGAAAAAAAATACCCACTAGAATGGAAACCCCCTGAAAACCCCCAGAAAACCCTGAAATTGTTTCCGAAATTGCCCCCTTGAGATTGTTCCCTAAATTTGATGAGTTTATCATTTTGTAAATTGTTTTTGTTTTGTGTTAGTATGCTGATAGTTTGAAACAGAACCGAGAACTGAGTGCCACGTCCGACTTGATTTAATCATTTGAATTCGATTCCTGTATTTATTTCTGTGAGACATCTGCACCTGTGTGTTAGTTTTATAGTGGTTGCTTATAATATTCGGAATATTGGCTTGTGCGTTATTTGCAATTATATTTATATATGTATTTATTTTTATATATTGCGTATGTATATTGCTTCTTGTTTTTTTTGTATATATTGATTTGCATCTTTTCGAGTTTATGTGAAAAAAATGTAGTATATTTTATTCTTATCTTTGATTATTTTGACCCCATTGGACCGGGCATTTGTACGACTAGTCTGAGGAACTATAATAGAAGACAATAGTGACGAGAGCTTTCTGTATTCACTTTTCTTTGCTTATTTTATTTTCTTATTCTGTATTAATAAAGAGCTTTATACAGAGAAGTGGTTATTTTTTATAGTCTTCTCTCTCTATATTCAGCCAGAATCCAATACTTATATAACACCCACTCCTTTATACTCTTTGTGGCTTTTTTGTTAAATTTAATAAGAGAGCGTTCTATCACGGTGTTTATTATGGAACATATAAGTAGTATGAACTATGATATTAGAATAAAGGGGGGTCATAGAAAATCAAAGGCTTACAATGTGTTAGTTGTTAAACTAGAAGAATTAATTGGAAGAATACTGAATATTATTGGATGTGCACTACATCAGAATGAACTGCCATTAAGAGCTCCTTTCAAAAAATGGACAATGTTACAATTGACCAGAAAAGTTTTAGAGGATCAATTGGAGAAAGATGTGTAGAAAATCTCCAGGATATCCTCCAAGTAACGTTTGAAGCTGTGGAAACTACAATTATTATTGATGGATACATAACAGAGCAAGTGCTAAAAGAACTTGGTTACGATCAAGGCTTTTGTATGAGTATTGCAAGGGGATTAGGTCAAGTAAAGTAGATGAGAGAGACCTATACCCAAATGGTAGACAGGAAAATTGATCGACATGAAAAATGATCGACATTTGGCAAAAAATCTGTCGACCTTTTTTCCCATCAGTTTCAGTGTCTCGACGATTTGGACATTTGTGAAAAAAAATTTGTCGACCAATTTTCTCTTCCATCTTTTTGTGTCTACGATTTGGACGAATAGGATATTTTGTTATTATCGTTTCATAATATCGATTATTTTACCAATAATTTTTCCTTTTATAAAAATTTATTTTTATTATAATTATACTTAATAATATATATATATATATATATATATATATGATATAATATATATATATTATATTATATGTAATATATATATCAGTGAGATTTACGTAGTGATGAGTGTGGGTAATAATATTTATCTATTATAATTTGGTATATATATATATATATATATTTGTATACATATATATCCCTTCAACGGTAATCTGAGTCATTTCTGAAAGTAGATAATATATTCCAAAATTTGAGTATAAACTATAAGAACAAAAAGATTTGAAAAAGCATATTGATCTCTAAGAAAAAAGAAAAGCCTCTTTTTTGTTAACTAAAGAATACCCCAAGGGTATACCGCACGATGGCAGGAGTCGCGTGTCTCTCGGTCCGTTCCGAGGGAACTACGGCGGTAGGACTCATTTCCCCCCCTACGCGGGGAGGGTCTTACGGAGAGAACCCGCTTCTTCCCCAGCGCTCTTGGATATTTGGATAGGTGTGTTGGCTGACGGTGCACTTGCTGCTTACGCGGAGAGGGTCTCCGCCCCCTGCCCCTACGTTTGCGAGGTATTATAGGAAAACGTCCCCCCCTGGTTCCCCGTCGCTTCGCAAGTATGATATAATTTGCAATGTACAAATTATATATCGCGTGTGAATAATATTATATTGTACTAATATATATATATATATATATTAGGGTGAGTAGTGAGGTAGGGTAGTGATAGAGGTATATGAGTATGAGGTAGTGAGTAGGTATAATATATTATATATATATATTAATAACTAATTAGTGTATACTATAGTATAAATATCTCTCAAGTGCGCGATATAAAAGAAACGACTATATATCATATAGTAATATATATATATTAGTACGGTATATATATAGTAAAGAGAATAAATATATATATAGAGTATAATAATATAGGTATAATATATATTATATATATAATCGTTAAAGATAAAATCGAAATTATTTGTCGACCATATTATGGTAGTGCGTGCGAGTTTGCATAGTTTGATTGTAGGTGATGTGTCGTTACGAGTATTTCCGTGTGTGAGAACGAGAAGGGATAATGTCAACAGAGAGAATGTGTGTTGCTCGCTACATTTTTCCTATAGAGAGAATTAGATATTACCTTGGCTTTCGACTTCTTTTGAGAGACAAACAGTCGAATTATGTGTTTAGAAGTGTCCATGTCTCACATATTTTTAACGCTATAGTCGATACCGAAATCCTGTTGCGACCATTTGAGGTGAATCCTGCCTGGTATTAGGTTTAAGAAGGATGGTACCGAAGTGTAGTGTGACGCGGTTATAGGGTATGGGGAACATTACTATTTGTCGACTTGCAAATCATGTCTACTATTTGTCTGTTTCCGGTGTATGCACTGCGCGATCTTTCTATCCCCTAAAGTGAGGAAATGAGATTTATAGTATTATGAATTAAGTATATAATAATATGAGAAAAGTGAGAATAATTAATAATAATCAATAATATTATTATTTTATTATTATTATTATTATGTTATATTGAGATAGAATTTTAATGTGTGGTGTGGTTCTTGGTATAGTGTGTATGACGTGTTTGATGCATGAATAATGAAGCTGATTCCTCATACCTATTCCCTGTTAGGACGGGCTCCTTAGGACATAGTGTGTGCAAATGAGATGAATGATTGCAAGAGAGCATTTAGTTAACTGAGCACGACTCATGTCGAGCAGTAGAGACTCAATATTCGAGTTGTTGATCTACATATTTATTATTATTCAATTATCGTATTTCTTTCAGTTCATTGTTATTAAAGTGGACATGCTACCCAATTTGCCAACTAATTGTGACAATACCCACTAATAAACCAATATGATTAGTAAAGTAATAGTGAGTAAACGAGTGACATAAAGTAAAATACACGATAGTAAACGATAATTATAAAGTTATGCTGAGTTGAGTAACTATTCCTCGTCGGTATATGTGGTATAGCGCGTGTACACCTTAGGGCTGTGTTTGTTAGAGGAATCTTGTGAATGGTAACCTTATCTCGTGTTTACAAATCATTGTAATATCCATTTAAATAGATTATAAGTGTGTATCTTAACTAGAACAATAGAGAGATATTTAAGGTGTCAAATGATAGAGGAATAGCAAGATATGATCTAGACAGAAGCTTTAGCCGTGAGTTACTTTTGGTTGTTCAGTATGAGCGTTTATTTACCATTGAAAAGTCGTATAGATTTATATCTATTTATTACATGTGATTTACTTATTATGTATTATCTATTTAATATAATCTATATTATTAGTCTAAAGATCGGTCTCTATGATGACGCAGAGTTACAAGAGTGCCGAGTATAATGAGTGTACGAATAAAATAGTGCAGAGAGAATGCCCAAGTTTTGAGAGTTGATCTAATGTCTATTCTAGTAAAGATAGTCCTAAAAGAAAGACCACACTCATATGCGTGAACGGTGATACTCTTTATATGAATTAAACAGAGCTTGCCTCAAAATACACTTATGAAATTAGAAGCTGATATAAAATCATTATTATTATTATTTTTCCCGAGTAATTATTATTATTATTATTATTATTATATGTGAACAAAATTCCAGTTATATTAATCAAGATAGCTGCGAGAACATCCAACCAGATGCAGAATCCTTCCAGCGTGTTCCTACCGTGCGTTCACATAAATTATTTAGAGAATGTTAAATATAGGTGCATAATTCGCAATTTTATTATTCTAGCATCTAAAGCAATTAATATCAAAGATCTATATATAGTGGCGAAGATAGAGAGAAATAAGACGTCATTACAACTTTAATTGTGTGTTGAATCCCACTTTCTTGGGTGGGGAGTGAGTGCGTCCCATTGGTTACGAAGACAACAGTAGTAGAGATAGGTGAGACAGTATATCGCAACAAGCACGCTCGAAGCGGTGGGTGAAAAGTATGCGCGGAGGAGGCGGTGGAGTAATGTCACGTGTTACCTGTGCCCAGACTTGATGATGATGCTATGTGTTAAGTGGGCTAATGTATGAGAGTAAGTACTGGAGAAGGTTCAGTGCGATAGGTGTTTTATAAACATTACGAAGATGTGATAGAAACAGCGAAGAGAGTGAGGTGGGGTGATGAGCAGAGCGTGAGTCTGATGGGTGTATGCGCCGTGTGAAGTGATGTGCGTGAGGTGGCGTTTTAGAAACTGTTCTTGAGCGCTAACGTTTTTTGAGTGGACTAGTTATAAGAGGGTATGAGGCGTCGCAAAGTGATTTATATAGTGCATCAGAGATATATCCGTGCTGGCGCAAAGACTACTACGGCACAGAGTGATGGTTACAATCCACCAGAAGGCACAGATAATTATTATAGCGGCCGGGGCTGCTCCGCGCGGGGGCGTACAGGGTGGGTTCTGGGGAGGGAGTGGGTGAGGGTGAGGTAGGAGTCGTGTGAGGAAGATGTACAGTAAAATAATATGAAAAAATATTGATCCATAATTTCAATAATTGAGTGGTGTTATGTAATACGTATAATGAGTATATAATATATATATATAAGGATAATAATAATAAAAACAACAGTTAAAAGTAATAATATAGTTATTATATAATATAGTAATTTAATAACAAAGTATTTATAGAATATTAGATAAGTATATATATATATATATATAGTAAGTAGTAATGAATTAGTAATGAACACCAATATATATAAGAGAATATATAAATAGGTAAAGCTCTATTTCACTATTAGAGTAATAATTATTAAAATTATACGGTTACTATATGATCTAGAAAGTTATTAAAGAAAAATGATATATACGCAGGGAGTCAAGTGAGGTAAATTATAACTGAGTCACATACAGAAATCTAAAACATATTGAAAGCGGAAAATAGCTTTTAAATAAACAATCGAGAAATTTAAATTTTTATTTATATTCAAAATTATAAAATCTCTTTTGAAATAATTTAGTGCAATAAAAGGAGTATAAATATCTATTATCCTCAAACTTTCAATTTAAACTATATATAAGACGATTTCTTTGTATCGCTTGCATGTATGTGGTCCCAATTGCGAAAGGAGATGTTTTGGTAGAAGAAAGTGTTCTTCAATTTGCCCCGCTAATTTTCTATGATATTTTAGAGGCTCCCTCTTTTACCGTTCAATTTTACTTTCCGCAATCAATTGAAATTTGAAAAAACTTCTAGCCTGCTCTCAAAATGTTTTTTTAAAGTACTGAATTTTTCAACTATTAACTACTACTACTACTACATAAAACCTCTGTCAAATAGGAAAAAAATTATTCGTAATTACTCAAGAATAATGATCCTTTTTGGTCTATTATTATTTCACTTCTTGAAAATGTTTTGAATGTTTTAAATAAATTTATAAGGATTAACTTCAAATGATTTAGACACGATCGGATTATACTTAAATGTAAGGAGATATGTTATAAACGTATCCTCTAGTAGTGATACCAAAGTGCGCCAATAAATCCAGTTAAGGAATAGTGGATGATGCACTATAGAGCACTCTCATCATATTATTGATCTGATATAAACTTCTGATATAACGTGGGCAGATAAGCTAGGTCTATACACTATGAATTTATTTGAAATTGTTTGGTGTTTACAACAAGAGGTGGTAATGTGTGTAGTTGCGACGTCGATTAGCACTGAACATGGTTTAAGTACAAGAAGTGTGCAATAGGTATAAGGTGACAATGGGTGTTGTGTATTCTTTGCGGGGGATTGCGAAGGTATAGAGTTTTATATTATGATCTAAAGGACAAGATGGATAGCGGGTTTATTTAGTTAAGAGGTCCCAGTTATAGTGAAGGGGTTAAACCATTGAGCAGTGTTAGTAGTGAGCGAAGAGTGTATTTTGAAAACTATGAGTGAGGTAGATGTAGCATGTACGTTTTAGCATAATCTTTGTACGAGGCGTATAGTATTCGTAATTTAGTTGTAACACTTTACGGTTAGCTGTGTTGAAATGATCAAAGCGGAGGTCGAGAGAGGTATTACGGTAATTTGATACTTATGGCCTATAAGCCTAGTGTGTGAAGTTGGTGCTTGTGGATTTAACATGGGTATGTTTGAGTGTAGTAATATTAGAGCTGTTTCTATATGAGCTTGCTAGGACGCAGAGGGTCTCTATAGAGTATCACGCTATGTGCGACATGGTATTGTGAGCCCGAGGTCATACTTTATTTCTAATGTTCTGAAAAATAATTCACATTTCCTAAAGGAGAATAATTCTTTACTCCTTACACCTATCTCTGTGTTATCATGCAGACACTCTTGGTAAGGGAGATATGGAAGGGTGCAATCAGCAAAAATATATTAGACCGAAAGGTAGAGTACAGCTTAATGATCAGTTTATGTGCTTGACCATTTTCAAAATTATTTATATTTGCAGGTTATTAATATTATATGTCAACAGTTAGATACCATTCATTTTTATTTTATATTATTATTATTATTCATAATGGCTTTAAACAGATGTATCCCTTTTGCAACCCTTCTTTGAGTAATACATTTTTTGCGCCTTTTAATTAGGATTAACCTTTAAACTTTGGTCTTCTCCATTGTTGTCATTCCTTGGATTAATTCATAAGAATTGCAATGTGATATTAAGTACATTAAGTACCTTAACTTTTAATGTAAGCGAGATAAGTTTTGTATGTGGTTTTATCTCTCCTTTGCTTGCTTGTTCTTCTTGTTATGCGTGCTTCATGTTTTTCTTTTTGTTGTCTCTCGTACTCGTCTTGACTCGCTCTCTCTCTCTCCTCTTCTACTCGTCGTGCGTCGTCACTCTCCTGATTGGCTGTACTAACCTCCTCTCTCTCACGACACGAGAACAAGGTGCGCCTTTCAAGGCGAAAGTAAGGTTCTGCCCGAAAAAAGAGTGTGATCAAATATCAGCCCAAAGTACATTTGAAACAAAATGATTTGATGAAAATGACGGAGCAGAACATCTTTAATTATATTTAGGGTTTAATGGATTGCAACAGAGAAAGATTACAGACCAAGATTTAAAGACGTATAAAGGCAGATAAAAATAATTAAGTTAAGTGATATTATAGGTGTGGGTGTAGGCCTTATCTGAAGATTGAAATCAAAAAAGTTATAATGTATGACGAAAGTAGAAGAAACAAAAAAAAAAAAAAAAAAAAAAAAAAAAAATATTAAAATAAAAAAATAAACGCACGTGTGTAAAGTGGTAAAGAATAAATGGCTTAGAAATAACATGTCAAATGGAGATTGGTTGTAGGATTAAAATAGCACGGAGTAAGACAGGGTTGGTTATGTCTCCATTGGTTAATTCAAAGTCTGATGATAGGAATGGGCGTTCATTAAAAGAATTTGAGAATGGGAAAGACTGAGAAACATTTAGAAGAAATGAGTGTTAAGAATGGTATAGAGAGGAATGGAGTTTGCATAGTAGTGAGGTGCCTCTACCAATTTATATGCGGTATGATTTCGTTTCTGTTCTGGTGTGAGCGATTCTGAAGAGAGTTTGATGAGGATGATAGAGAGAATTTTGGGCATGGGTGTGTGAAAGAGTAGGGGCTTTGAAAGTAAACGTGGATAAGAGATATAGCGTTATGGTTGTGAGTGAGGACACTCCTCAGTGTGAAAGTTATTGTTAGATGTGTGAGCAATGGTTTTTGACCTTTGTATTATCTGAGTTTAAAGTATTCTAGGGTATTATGTTGGATGAGGAAGGGAACGGACGATGCAAGTTGTAGTAGGAAGAAAAGTTTCGTGAATTGGCAGGGAAGTGGCTTGTGCACATAAATCGTTGTGAATGCAAAGCCGACAAGTCTAGCAGTGTGCTTAGGGTCTTACTATGTAGCGGTATTTTGTTACTTGCTATTGAGTAGGTAGTGAGCAGACTATTTGGTCTGAAAAGAAGTATAGTCTAAAGTTCAAGTTGTTTCAGTGGGATGACAATTCTTAGGGGTTTGGCTAGGGTCATGTAGAGAAGGCAATTGATAAAGAGAGGATATAGACGTATTAGAGAGTCGTGTGGTGTGAAGAAAAGGGGTAAATGAGAGAATAAATGAAAGTATGTTAGATGGTTTAGTCCATGGGAAGGCAATGAATGATAGCCCGGTATGGTTTAAGCGGATGTTATAGTGGTAGAGTGTGTTGGGAACCGACCGGCTGGGAGACCGAAGAGAAAGTGGATTGCAGTCGTCAGTTGCGATACGACAGTTCTGAAGGAGACGGAAAGCCTGTGAGTTGCAGAGGCCGAGAATACAAAGGTGCCACTTCATATAGACGAGCAACTGGCGGAGGTTTTGTATGGCGGCATGGTTGTGGCCCACCCGGGCCAAGGGATGAACCTTACAATGACGATTTACCATAGTGCAGGCGTCCGTCGCTAGCTCCCATGATGCGTCATAGGGTGGATTTCTAGTCTGTTAGGACGAGCTCTCACTAGATTAATGGTACAGACGGGTGGCCCGGTAAGGCTGGGCTTGCTTTTCGACGCGTGTCATGTTCTCAACTGCTTTTCTTTTCCGAGGCTCGTTACAGAACCTTACCCCCAATCTTGGGGCAAAGAGAAGTATGTGAAGAATAGAAAAAAAGAATAATATATATATTATATAGAACTATATAATAAAATATAATATAAAATAAGTATTATTTATATTAGATTATATTATAATTTATATATTCCTTTTGTCACTAGATCTAATACCCAAAAGATATATAAATAATCGTCATATTATAAGAAATATAATATATAATAAAAATACAAAAGTATATGATATTACTATAACTAAAAAGTAAATTAAACAAATATTTTATACCAAATATTATAAATATTGTTTCTTTCTTTAAAAAAAAAAAACTGCATGCTATAATTTATTAAAAAACATTTATTTTACAAAATAATTATATAATGACAAGTATATATTCTAGTGGCAGGCGAGACGGGGAATTCGAAGGATATTAGATTACTTTATATCAGTCTGGTGTTTTCGCACCAGCTCACGCCTATCATGACTAATGGAGCACCCGTAAAATAGTGTATGCCTGCACTGAATGTTTGTCCCATGTTATCTCCAAAAGCATGTGTGAAACTAAGATTGCTTGGAATTGTCTGAAATAGAATCTGAAAGGAGAAAGAAGAGGAGAAAATGAAACTAATGGAAACGTAGGATCAGTCAGAAGTAAATTGTTCGATATGGGGAAAATTTGATAAAAAGCCAAAATTGGTCAATTTTCTGAGATTGAATCAGTGTTTTTATAACATCATGCCTCATATATCAAAACCAAATTTTTATTTAATACCTATTGCTGATGACAGTATCTCATATGATCTTTGGATTTCATTTAATCAATATAACTGACGAGAAGTTAGAGCAACATAGAAAACTGAAAGAAAGAAGCAAGAGGAGAAGAAGTGAATGAGGCTTTAAATCAAAAAGAGTTTTTTCTTTTTTTATTTTTGTTTTTTTTATTTTCCAAAAAAAAAAAAAAAAAATCAGCACATAATAAAAATCTGTTTTTATTTTCAGTATTTTTGCGTTTTGATGATCATGGTGAGGAAAGTGAGACATTTGAAAAGAAAAGATTTAACAAGGTGAAGTTTCTTAAGAGCAAGAAGAAGCAAGAAGAGACACAGGAACTACAAAATACAGAACAGTTCCCGACCTAGCAAAGACTTTACCAGATCCATCAAGGCTTAGTCTGGTACAAGAGGCGGGCAAAGATATGATGGTCATCCGGCTTAAGAAACCGTTATAATAATTAACCCTCTAAAACGGTGTGAACCCATAAGACTCTCTCAAATATGTTACAATAATATGATAAATAGTTTTGCACTGTGAAACGGTATTATCTATTGATCACTTTTAATATTTTAGAAATAACCCTCTAAGTGGTGACATCAAAACTGTTATTAACAAATTACAGACGATTCCCCATATTAATCTTTTATAGAAAATCTTCTCGTGAATCAGATATAGACCGTTAAAAAAACTTGGGCGGGAGACGTTACTATCATCTCTCATTTGAAATCGTTTTAAGGGAAAAAAAGAACGAATTAATTATATCTATTAAGAGAAATAAACTCTCCTATTTATTACCACCCAAATAAAAATTAAAGAAACATAGGTCTTGCTGGGAGGTGGGAAAAAAAGCCCATCAAAATTGTTAATTGCCGATAAGATAGTTTACGATAATGTTGATATCGAATAGATTCAACGCCTTAGAACGATTCAAAGAATAAATTAACCCTCAATAAAGCATAGATTAAATAATAATAATAAATAAAAAAATAATAATAATAATAAATATAAAAAAATTTGCTGGCGTACCAAAGAACAATTGAAATGCCCAGACCCACGACATCCTTCGCTTTTGTAGGATTATGACATACACACACTCAAGATCCAAAGAGGAACAGCCCTCGAATGCTATGGTGTCTATACAGATCTTCGTCCGAAGCTATCAGATATCGTACAACCTCCTGAACTTAGAGCGCTAAAATGTGTAGAAACAGCGTAAATAAATACTACCATTTTTCGGATAAAACATTTAACTCTAAAGTCGATATTCGTAACACCACTATAAGACAAATGCGTGTCTTCAATATAGATGAGTCTATACACACAGCGTGCAGCATACTAATAGTCTAAAATCACAAATTCTTTCTAAGATGTACTTAATATATATATCAATACTTTATCAAATTATCTATCATATATATAGAAGCAAAGATAATTAGTAAAGAAGATATTATAATATATAATATTATATATATAATATATATATAGATAATATATATACATATATAAATTATTATTATAAGAATATATAATATTATATATAGTTTATTATATATTAAATATATATTATATATCTATAGATTTATATATAACTAATATAATAATACATATTAATATAGGATAAAATATAAATACAAAACAAAAGACCTATATATAAAATACTATATAGTAATATTATATATAAATTAATATACCGTTAAAAAAAAAAAGATAGAAAATATGAAAAAAAAAAAGGTGTGAAAAATTTGGAAGAAAGAGAGGCAATTATATTTAGAAGCCTATTCATCATTCCAGTGTTGAGGCAAGAGGATTAATGGATAAAAATGGTTTCAAGCCTACCTTTAAATATACAGCAGAGGAAAACGATTTTTGATTGGCATCGATTATTTTTAGAAAAAACTATATTTAAGCAAGCAGAGAGACCACACGCAGACAAGAGGACTAGATACTTTCGCTTTAAATATGGATATATAAGCCTCTATACTTGTTTAACAAGAGATGAAATTTGCTACGACATTTCGCATACTTCATTACTTAGTATAACTGATTATACTATAGTATATATATAATATATATATATATATAATAATATATATATAATATATAATAATATAGTATATATAAGATTAAAATATAAGAAGCACAATTAGCTACCCTAATAATATATATAGTATATATATTATATATGTATATATATATAATACTTAATATTTTATATGATCAATATATATAGTATGTATAATATATTATAATATAATATTCACTATCTATATCTATCATATCGTAAGTTATATTAGGTATATAAATAGTACTATATTATATATAATATATATATTAATATAATCTATAAACTTTTTTTATACATACAATATATATATATTATTATATATATAATTATATAAGTATACCACTATAATTTAATACTGATCACCCTCCCTATACGCTATAATAATTAATAAATATAGTAATAATATATATATATAATATAATATATATATATTGATATCTCCTACTTACCTCTCTGACTACATTATATACTCATTATATATATAATTACCAATAAGTCTCCCTTTCTTATTACATACTACTCC
>JABUQX010013517.1:0-2500 GCA_015478945.1 Trachelipus rathkii
CCGTCGAGGACTGGCGAGATATTTTTTCTTTTCATTTCATTATCTTAACTATATGTATCGTATTATTTTTATTTTATTTTTTGCAAATTTTAAAATTTTAATTTTTAAAAATCTTTTTATACATAGACATGTACTACATGATTTTACATTTTTATTTTTGTAATTTTGTATTTTCTATAATTTATATTTCTTTTTAATTAATCTTTCTTGCCAACCGCGGTATAGTAGGTTGTCGAGCGTATGAGTAGATCGCGTTCTATAAGACCCGCGTTCTTTCGAGGAAATCGACTGGCTCATTGAAGCAGACATTCATGATCAGAAATGACCGTTGCGACTCAATTATACTTTCGGAACCACACTTTAAATATCTATACAATATTCTTCATCACACTCGCAATGGGAGTTAGCCTTTAATATGCTCTAGCAACGGGGTTGAGGATATTTAGTTGTATCTTCCTCTAATTAAGATTTTATTGCTTCTTCACCGTCTAGTTCTTTGTATGTTTTGTGTTTGTACGAAGCACGAAATTGCTTTGATAATGTACATTATTCGCTTTATGCAAAATTGAGCTTTAATAATCCAATTATTGCCTAAGTTAATAATAAGTTTTTGGCCTAAATATAATTATTTAGTTTAATTCAAGTTATTAAATTATATATTAGTATATTAACTAGTTATATCTATATATATATATCTTATAATCTATATTATGAATACAATTATTCGATGAATTAGTATATCTACGTATATGTATAATAATCCCTATATAGCTATAGTCATATCGATAATAATGTATACTGGTATATATATGCTGAGTACTCCTAATTTTAATTGTATTTTCTTTATAAAATGACTTGAAACAACATTGATGAATTTAATTATTATGTAGATGAAATATTCTTGATTAATTAAGGTCATATGCTAGGATAATTAATTAATTAATTAGAAAAAAAGTTATATTTGAATCATAAAAATTAACAAGATAGAAAGAAATGATAGTAAAACAAAGAAACGATCAACAAGAAGTATTGTAGTGCTTTGATTGAAAATATTTGTGATCTATTTTGGTGCGCTCGAATCCTATAGCTCTACGAATGCTAGACTGGGGTCGCCGGGGATAAATAAATTTGTACAGGGTATTATTAATTATTATTATTTATTCATTATTATTATTTATATTATCATTAATTATTATTATAAATTATTTATTATTTATTATTATTATTATTATTATGATATTAAAAACCGAAATTAACTCTTAAAGTAGAAACTACTCGAAAACGTAAACACAAAAGTATTAACAAACTGTTTAAGCATATAAAAAATTTAAAATTGGCTAGATGAAGGAAGCCATAATGGTCTTACTTAAATAATGAATTATAGGAAGGCTTGAAATGATGTGGTGTAGGGAAAATAAGTTGCTCTCCATGTCGTGTTGTGGAGTTGAACGTCATCTCTTATTCCTCAACAACGTTTCCCGCTGTTCCTGAAGAAGAAGCTCTTTTCAGACTTTGAAGACCTGCGTAGAGGACTTTATACTAAGCTGCGTCTTCCAGAAAGCCGACTGCCAGCCCGGGCGCGGCACCCAGCGCAGCAAACATGGCATCGTGTTCCAGAGCCGTTATGGCACTTCTACTCCGTCGACGTAAACGTACACAGTCAGGCGCCCGTTGTTAAACCCTCGATTTCGGGAATTAATAAACGGGCGGCTGCGCGAAAAGAATACTTTGCTTTACAAACAAATCCTTTTACAAAACATGTGTCGCAAAATGGCTTGCCAAATTTGTTTAATAGTTTCAGTTCTAACTTTACCTATAGTGATACTAATAATATCGTATCATTTTCATAAAAATAAATACATATAAAATAAGTAAATCAGAGCTCATGGTCGTACGTTAGGCCCATTTCATTTCAGGGGGTGGCAAAGGTTGAGTTCTGAATTATATATACTATAGTGATCATAGTATTGGTTAGGTACGTGACGTTCGATAGTAACCTATACTAATATATTATAGGTATATATACTAGTATCTAGATCTATATAAGTATATACCTATATATATATTAATATTATAGTACGATATATATACTATGTATCGTATATATACTTAGCCTATAATAATATTTATCGAATACGATTTTTGGTAATTAATAATTATACTTACATTATCTAATCGATTTGATGTATCTTTTTCAGTTTTTATGATCGCTCTAATAAAGGGGGTCCTCTTAGAAAACGTCGTCCTGGAAAATATAAAGGCATTTTTTATTTCCTGCCCAAGATTTCGGGGGACAAGTGCCCCCTGTCCCTCCTGCCTGTTACCCGCCCATCGGTAACATCACCGGTCATTAGTTCACAATTGCCAGACCTGATCCAAGGCAACGGGCTCGACTCAGCCGTTTCCAGGGTAACTCAGCTTGTACAAATATTTCCTGTTCTCTGATTGGTTAATGTAATGTTTTTTCAAATTCGACAGCGTTTCCGTGTCGTATTTTCTG
>JABUQX010013517.1:7500-25000 GCA_015478945.1 Trachelipus rathkii
CTTTAATGTAAGCTATGGCATGAGAATGTATGACGTTTCCAAACTACGTGAGGGTTCTTTCGCGGGTTCTTTGCGGCGTGCTTCAGTCTTCAAAGCGCTTTTGCCGAGGCGATCGGTCATGCGAACCGACTTGCGACTAGCGGGATTGCCAACAAACGATTGCGAAATTGCGGGGGCGCTCAGCCTTGCGGACCGACCTTGCGACGATTGCCAACCAACGACTGCGAAATTGCGGGTAAAAAACGCGACGATGGCGACGACGGCGACGATTGAAAATTATGACGATGATTAACAAGACGCTTTATAAAACAAAATGGCGGAACGCAACGAAAAAAACAACAAGGTTGTTGCCTTTAAAAAAAAAGGCCCAATGAAAGAACGTGAACTGAACTAAAAACTAAACTACATAAACTTAAAAATAACTAACTAACGTATCTGAAAAAAAGAGGGGGGCTCCACCCCCTTGGGGATACCCATTGGGGTGAATCCCATACATAAAAAATCAACCCAGGAAGGTACGTGAGAATCTAGGATGACAAAACGTTACCCTAAAAAAACACCCATGAACCTACGTGAGTAAAAAAAATATATGACTGTACTGACATACGACTTGCGAGGTACCGATGAATCGACGAATCACCTCACAAGTCGGCGGTCGTTCTGTGTAACCTTACTACTTATATTATATTATATAATATTATATTATATTATATTATATTAATTATATTATATTATATTATATTATATTATATTATATTATATTATATTATATTATATTATATTATAGGCCCATAGGGGGTACAACCTATAATTATTTTCGTCTTAGGGGTACGCGATCAAAAAAGTTTGGAGACCGCTGATATATATAACCCAACCCTAACACCTGAAATCGAACAACTCTAATTAAACAAAATGGCTCGAAGGTTGCAGAAATTATTGAAGAAAGAAGACCGTGCAAAAGGACTAATCAATAATTTAATGAAAACACATCCTTCGAATAACTTCCAAACTTTCCTCACCAAGAACATCCAACACACGAATAGAACCAGAATGTGGAAAACAAAAAAAATGAAAAACACAAACAACCAACAAACATATACTCATGAATCTATCAACAACTCCAACACACAAAACTAGGGATATACCGATGGTATCGGTATCGGCAGTATCGGCCATTTTTTCTGGTATCGGTATTGGTTAATATGGCCGATACTTCTTACTTTTTGGGTGAAGAGTTATGAGAAACTTTTAGATTCAATAATAAATCTAGTTTCGATATATAAAAGGTTCTAATAAGGAATTCCTTAAGCTAGCTGAAACACCACAAGAATGGCATCTCCGACGGTGAACCACTTCAAGAATGCATTTAAATAGCATAACCGAGGAGCTTGCTCGCGTGACAAAAAAAAAAAAGATTCACAGAAGTGGAAGCCGCCTTATCAGCAACCCCTGACCTGGCAACAGCACTGATAGTGACGATGGTGGCTTTTCAGCAAATAAACCTACTGAAGATGAAGAGGATTAGGATATGTTAGACTTTGATAAGTTCATGGACGAAATTGCATTGACATATCATTCACCTTCAAAGGAATCACACCAAGGAACCTCATCGAAAAAACTGAAGAGACAGTCATCAAGGAGCAAAGATAATTCAAATTTGCAATCTGTGAAAGAGGAGATGAGGCTCTACGAAAACATGGAGATGATGCCTACAGAAGAGAATCCTTTCATGTGGTGGCATGAAAATGGGCCAAGGTTTCCATTATTATCAGTGCTTGCAAGCAAATATTTATCAGCCCCTCCCTCATCAGTCGAGAGCGAGCATATTTTTAGTGTAGATGGGAATGTAAACTAGAGGTGTACCGGAATTATGGTCCTGCCGGAATTGAATTTTTTTCCTGTTTCGGGGCCGGAACCGGAATTACTAATCTACTTCTGTGAAAAGATTGTTGGAAGGGATTTATTTTACATAACCCATAGCCCATCTTTTAACAAAATATGGTAGCCTTGTGTAGCATTCATACACATGCTCATTTGCATGAGCATGTTTTAGACTGTGTATACTATGCAAGTTATTGAAAAGCCCTAGGGTGGTTTGTGGATTTGCATGAACATGTTGTTTGGTGATTGGTTCTATTGGCTTGACTGGGAGTCTCGATAGGTCCATGTGGCTTCTTACTGTCTTTTTATTTCTAATGTTTGATGAGATGCAATAATGAGGGGCCGGGCTCGTGCACAGTACTCTAGTACTGGCCTAACATAGCTGTTGTGCAGTTTACTTAACTTCCTTGCTCTTGTAACTGACATTGCGATTTGTTGTACCTAGCATCTTATTGGTTTTGTTCTTTGCGTCCAGGCACTGATTGGCCGCTGTCGGATTGCTGCTTGTTTTCACACATCTTTTTCTTGGTCCACAAACTTGTGCCAACCCCCTAAAGTCACTAAGTAACAATACTCTGCCTCATATATACGAAACTGGTAATCCTCTTTCAATGTACTCTCAATTTCAGCCAACTACAAGACATCATCTTCTTACATCTTCTTAAAAACCATCCATATCTAATAAACTAAAAGACAAACACAAAATTATCAATCTTATATCTTTCTCTTTCCCTCCTTTTTTCATCCACTAGTACATTGTACATTAACCCATCTACACACACTCTAATATTCACCAAAAGCTCACAACCCTTACAACAAGCAAATACATCTCTTTTACACCACTCTTCGTTTACTTTACAACAGTCCCACTTACACACTACCTATACTCACAATACTTACTACTCACTACTCATTTACCACACATCACTTCCATAACTTAACTAAACAACACCCGCACTTACAATCCACCTACTGACTTCATAATTCATTATGACTCCAACCATATCCTCTCGTAGGGCTATTGTTATCATACTTCTCCTCGCATACTTCTTTACACTCATCCTCCTCCTTTACTTCACTATCACTAGACAAAGACAAATAGTCAAAAACCCTTTCTTTCCACACACCATAACTCTCACCCTTTCTACGTTTCTTAAACTCTTCCACATCAAGTACTCCATTATCCTTCTTTTCTGACTCCTCTTTTACTTCTTTCACTTCTACTTTCACATCCACCTTATCTCCTTCACTTCTATTATCCACACCACACACCTTTGTTTCTTCATCATCACTCCTACTAACTCTATGGAAAACTACCTCCTTTTCTGCACCAACCTCTTCCATACTTCTATTCATACTCTCTCTGATATCTCTTTTTGACTTTGACTTTTCATCTTCCACTTTACTAATACAGCATAACACACCCTTTTATCCTAACAGTAAAACATCAACAACATTGTATCAAAAGGTGCAACCCTATCCCCCCACATTATTCAACCTTTTCACAGCCGACCTCCCACAACCACAAACAGACCACATAAACATAACAACCTAGACGGGTGACATTGCCATAGCCACTACACACCAGAACCTAAACACTGCCATAAACCTGACACAACAGTACATCAACCAACTTCAAACATGGCTTTAAGAAAACAGAATGTCCGCCTCACCAAGCAAATCATCAATCACTTTAATCACCACTGACCGCCACCCTGGCACCACACCCACCCAAGTATACTTAAACAACATTGCCATACCCCTCAAAATCCTCGGAGTAACACTTGACTCATCTCACCTTTACCAAACACTCAGACAACATAATTTCATCAACAAACAGAAACCTAAATATATTAAGAATCATCGCCGGCACAGACTTCACAAACGACAAACAAACATCCACCACCATATACAAACAATACATCCGTCCAACTCTAAACTTTGCCTCTCTAACTTGGCACCCATTACTGGCTAAAACCAACATAAGGAACTCATAGCAACACAAAACAAAGCACTACAAATTGTAGCTGGATGTACATCAACTACACCACAACAACACCTACACGAAAAAAAACAAAATTTACCCATAGACATACATCTGGCACACAATTCTTTGGCAAAACCCGAACACCTCAACATCCATGCCACATAGTCCTCTCCACCTCTCCAACCAAACCCACCACAGACTTAAACAACCTCCTTTTTCACCAGCTCTATATTGTAAACAAACCGAACAACATTCTAACGCCACCAAACAGCACATCATACATCAAATAAATTCACATAACACTAACAGAAAACTGCCTAAGACGCAGACCACCAAACAACATTTTAAACAAACATCCACCAGAAATAGCACCAGAATTCAACTCCCTACCAAGAACCAGCAGCCATCCTTGGCCAAATTAAGATGCGACCACCACCCAAACTTATAATATTAAAAACACATATTCAACCTCAGCCAAGCCACTACAAATATCTGTCCAAACTGTAACCAGGTCCCGGAAAACACATTCCACTTACTATTCTCCTGTCTCTCTAACTCTCAACCCAGAGAAATCTAGAACATTTGAACACTGAATCTCTGGAGGAGGCTGGTTGTGGCGGCAGGGTATTTAGACGCGGTATGGCCTCTCCGATAAAGGGGTGGTCAGAGGTGAGAAGGTAAGGTATATATAATATATATATATATATATAAGGTATATAAGGTTAATATATATATATATATATATATATAGTAATAATATATATACATATATATATATATATATTAGACTATATATATATATTACTATATATATTACTACTATAGTATATATTAAGATATTAATGTTAATTATTATTATATTATTGATTATTATTATTATTATTATTATAATTATTATTGATATATTGATTATAATTGATGTTATTGTATATAATTTGATTAATAGGAAGCCATAAGTTACTATCCAAATTGGATAGTCACTAGGTATTAATATCATTATGCTTAATAACATATTAATTATATATTATATTATTATTATTATGTATTAGTAGATTATTATTGATTATTATTAATGTTATGATCTTACATTAATACATATTAAAACATTACTATTGAAAGGAGAGAGGGCATCAGCGGTATGCTTGATGCCAAAATATTACGCTGAATTGAACAATGATGAATATAAGAAATGAATGTATTGTATCGGGGCTCAAAGACATACACACTGGTTGCAATTAGTAGACCCATGTCAGATACTTGGGAAATTACTATAACTTATTTCTATACTGAAATTGTAATAATATAAAGAATTATATGTGTATCTCTATTAAAAGATGTAAAATTGTAACTGCTATCCTGAAATAAATATTTTTTTATATTTATATTATTATTATTATTATTATGTATTATTATTATTATTCATGTATATATTATTATCTATATTAATTACAGCAAAAAACCAAAAAAAAAAAAAAAAACTTTCCCTTTTTGCCCCAATGTACTTGATTAAATGACGAAGTGGATGAAGACAAAGAGGCTTATGACTGTGTATTAATGCATCAAAACATGCAAGTAGACAAACTGGAAAGAATAGTTCAACACTGTGAATCAAAAGATCATTTGCTGAAAGTTATGGTACTATATATATATATAATACTATATATAATATATAAGTATATTATCTATAATAATAATAACTAGATAAATATATATAATATACCTATATATATATATTATATATATATATATATATATATATATATCATATATATATATATATATATATATATTATACTAGATATATATATAGAATAATATATATATGAAATAATATAATAATATAAAATATATATATAAATACTATATATAGATATATATTATATAAGTATATATATATATATTATATATTGAGAATATAGTATATATATTATATATATTATATATATATACTATATAATATATATATATATATAATGTATATATTATATAATAAGTGCCTGTAATAGATCAATTAGTGGATAAAGTTCAATTATGTTGAGATGGTTTGGTTCATGTGGAAACGGATGAATGAATTCCTTTAGATGTAAGTGAGAGTGTGTTGGAACCGACCGGCTGAGAGACCGAAGAAGAAGTGGATTGAGTCGGTGAGAGAATGTCTGAAGGAGAGAAAAGTGAGTTTGGCAAGGCGAGAGTCAAGGTGCATGATAGGAGAGAATGGCGGGGTTTTGTATGGGGCATGGTGTTGGGCCCACCTGGGCCAGGGGAATGAAACCCTACATTGACGCATTTACCACTAGTGAGGTCCGTCGCCGAGACATAATTTCACTAACATACCCATCACTCTACTAGTTTTTATCGCAACTCAACCATTTGCTCCACTACTGTCACCTTGAAATACTAGACAAGCCTCCTTCCTTTCCCATCCATTTTCTCCTTTTGTTTGCCCTTATCAAATCACACACGCTCTGCTACCACTGAGAAATAAAATTTAAGCTAAGTTAGTAAGCAACAAGATGACAATAATATTACAACTTACTTTTAGAAAGTTAATTCTGAAATCTGATTTTCTATTTTGTAGTTTTGTGATTTTTGTTCTTAAATTTATAATTACTTAAATAAGCTGACAATATTGTATTAGTCAACCCCCGGAATACAATCTACCTATGGCCACAGTCAAATTGAACTCTTAGAATTATCCTAGCACTAATATGAGCTCGGTTCAAAACTTATTTATTAAAAGACCCTTAAGGGCAAACAGACTTCAACCTCCAAAAGACTAAAAATTTTCTTTATAATTAACCCTATGAAAAGAAAAATATGTAATTAAAAACAACAAAATTATTTCAAAAAAAGAAAAAACATAGACTTAACAAATAACAAAAGCAAAAACAAAACGTCCACCCCAACACCATTTCTCCTTCCTGACATCCAAACAAAGAAAAAATAATCATGTTATATTTAATTTATTTATTTATTTTTATATTTTCCTTTAAGGATTTGCTTAATCGAAAAGGTGCTGCATTTTATGCCAAGAAGGGAACTGCATCTGAAATTGCATCCGTTTTAAAAGTAAGTATGAAATAATTTATTATTACTTATATTATTATCGTTTCCTTGACATTTTTGATGATTGTTTGTTTCAGTAATAGCTTTCACGTGCTTTTAAGAAATGGTGACCTATTAAAGTTACATTACATGTTAAATGATTCTAGACTTTAGTGTTTATCATAATATTAATGGTAGATTCAAATATTTGGCTTGAAGTGATTAAATGATTTTTTATACTCTTATCTGATCTATTTATTCTAGTACAAGAACAAAATAAATTTAATTTTAAATGTTAAAATTCTGTACTAAAAATTTTAAGGGCAGGTTTTGATTTTTGGATTTTTGAAGGAAAATTTCAATTGATTTAAATATTGAAACTTGGCCCATATTTTCCTAAAATTTTATCCGATTTACATAAAATAAAATAAAAATGCAACTTTATGCGAACTCTAATACATTGATTTTGAATGTCTTTCAATCTTTAATGGTTTGTTTTTTATTTTTATTTGAAGAAAAGTCATGTTACCAATAGTTTTGAGATCTAGTTTTTCAATATTTGTTGAAATGACATGAAACTTGGAAACTTGGCATATTTAATGATGGGTCTATAACGGTGTTCCCAACGTGGGTCCCACGCCCCACCGGGGGGGGGGAGGGGTAATTGGAGAATGAGTTAACAGTAAATTTTTTGCATTTTTTTTAATCCTCAAATTTTACACTGTTGTCCTATCATATTGATCTCTTAATTTAGAACGCAAGTATTAAAATATGGCAACTGAGCTTTCATCTTTCAAACATGAATGAAACTTACTCTCTCTTTACTATAAATCTGCAATTTATATATTCCAATTTGGATGAATCAACTTTGAGAGACAGTGAGGCTGTATTGCTAACCTATGCAAGACATATTTGCAAAGGTGAATTTGCTGAGCAAATGTTATTCTGCAAATCATTAAGGACCACCACTACCGCAACATATAATAAGCTAAAAAATTACTTAGATGTCATTAATATTTCAATTGAAAACATATCTTGTGCTGCAAATACTGCTCCTATTATGATGGGCAAGAAAAATGGCTGCTTAAAATTGATGAAAGATGAGAATCCAGAAATGTTTCTTGTGCACTGTGTTATTCATAGAGAGAACCTAGTGTCTAAAAATATTTCTCTTATTCTTAATGAGGTACTAAAGTCAGTTATAAAAAGTATCAATGCTATCAAAGCTAATGCCAAATGTGAGCGTCTCTTCAAGCAAATTTGTGAAGATAAAAATGCAGACCATGTGAGGCTTTTGCTTCACGCTGAGGTAAGGTGGCTCTCAAAGGGGAATTGCTTGAAAAGGTTTATAGAACTATTTGATGTTGTTAGTGATCTTTTAAGTGATAAGCTTGAAATGAAGCACCTACTAACCGCTGATGGTAAAGCATTTGTGAGTTATTTAGCAGATATCTTTGAAAAACTGAATTTGTTGGATAAATAACTTCAAGGAACAAATAAAATTCTTGTTAATGCAAAGACGAAGATATTTGGCTTCATTACATTTAATAAGAGTTATTCGAAAAAAACATCATTTATGACAAAAATTTTGACCTGTTTGCATGAGGCTAAAAAAAAAATGTGCAAGACTCGATCGTCGCTGTATTGTCATTGTAGATACATCATGTAATAGGACCCTGATATTGAAAGAAGATTAATATAATTAACAGATTATTTTCCAACAGCGGTGATGGCAGTCAGCTGCATTGCTCAATGAATAAATCTGATGTTCAATGCCAGTTCCCAAGAAAACCTCTGAATAGCATAATGATGAGTCGTTAAACTGCTATTCAATATAAAGCGACAGATGCATGGCCTTTGTGATGAGCAGAAAGCTCAAATACTCCAATCAACCACTTCTCCAAAGGAAACTCTTACCGTTCTCATCTTCACTATTCTAGTTGCAATGTCTTTCAGTGCTGTCAAATGACCCTTTCCGCCCTACTGAAGACCAAAAATAACTGAGACGCAGGAGACTTGAGATGAAGCTTGACTAACCATTAGTGCCTAATATCAACAAAAATCATATACTGCCCACAACAGACATCAGCACAAGGACTCTCAACTAACTGGGCGGAATTGTAATACCTTAGCTTATGATCAAAATACTACAGAAGAAGCATGCTTTTGAAACTTTATTTTGCTTTTTCCTTTCAAATCACTCACTGTCAATTATTATTACCTTATTATATTCATTCATTATGGCTTTTTATCTCACTTATTATTATTATTATTATTAAAAATTTCTTACGTGATTTCGTTCTCAGACTTCAGCTGTCCTGTCGTTCTTTTATTTTTGTCTTTCATGGCTACTATTTAGCTTGTTAAGATTAAGTTAATGTTTTTTTTATGATTCCTACCACGTGAATAGAGTTTACTTTGTGAATAATAAGAATTATATGTCACAGGGGGAGGGGCATCAGGATTTCATAGATGTTGAGGTGGGGAATAGTCAAAAACAGGTGTGGAACTAGTGGTATATAATGTAAAAAAAAAAAATACATTTTTTTCTTTATATCTCAACAAACCGCAAGGACACCCAATTTTTCCTTCATCCATCACAGCACAAAATTTTCAAATCATATTTAATTGGAGGATATAAACCGTTTTTATTTAGATCCCTATTTTTGTCTACTCAATCATTTTGCCTCTGTTCATGGGAAAATATAATTAAAATAAAATTCAAATAAAAATATTGTTGAACATTCAAAAAAATTATCTAATAAATTTTGTAACTCCCCAAGATATATATATGCTCTTAAAATTTCATTTATTAAATGAAATCGATTATCAACTTATAAGAATACCAATTTCATAAATGCCATATTCATATTGTGTCCCTTTGGTTTTTGTTGTAGATATCAAAAATCTGAACCAAAATTTTTTAGATTATAGATCTGTTGATGTATAGTTTAAGTTTCAAAGATATTTTAACAAAACAATCTATAGGACTAGTCTCAATATCGTCGAGAACAGGCTTTCTTCAACTGAAAATACAAAGCAAACCAATAGAGACAAAAACTCTCCTTTCTTAATAAATATTTTAAGCTCACCACAAGCTGCATTTTGTCCTTTATTTGATGCCATACAATAATTTGATGAAAATTAAGAGATATGGGCCCAATCTTTTATCTATTGAAACCTTTAACTCAAATTTCCCTTCAAAGAAACCCAGAATCTACGAAAAATGTCAAGTAAAATTCAATATTCTTACTTCTAATGCCTTTTTTCTTTTTTAATATCCCGTTATTTTAGGGAAAAAACTTGTTGATTATAATCAGTGGTTCACAAAACAATTTCCATATTTGCGACACCCATGATCTCATCAGGTTCTATCAAGCACCCCTATGTCAAGTTCTAAAATTTTCTTTACAAAGTTGGTTTATTATTTTATTAGAAGACTTAATTGAAAATGGAAAGTAAATTATTAAATTTTTCTAAGTTTCGCATCACCTCAGTGGCAAGCTGCGCCAACACACTTTGAACCACTCGCCATTATATATTTTAGCTTGCTAAAAACTTCTTTAACTTCAGAGCAGAGCAGCTGACCCGACAAGGCATGGAGTTCGTTTGCAAACCTTCACTCCACCTAACTTCTGTTCGTCTTTTGCCTATATTTAGAGAAAATCTAGACACTTCTTACAAAAATCCTATAAAGACCAACAGAAGACCCTCGACCAAAATACAACTCTTCCGGCACAACCTTCCACCACACAGCACAAAAGTACTGAAAGACCCACCACCCTTCATCCTTCAACGCTTAAGTTCTTCTGCCAAAAATGCAGGTGATAAATGCTTGTGTAAAGCCCGATTGAGTTAATGTCTTGAGAACCCATTTCCAAAAAAATAGTCATTCATCTCCAACTGGGCAATCAGTTCTTCCAAATTCTAAAAAGCTGCCATTAAAAATTCTGTTTCAACTCTGAATCATAAAAATCAAAGGGAAACAAAAGGAGTGAAGGGAAAGATTGAAAAAAAATTTCAGAATGAAGACAATTTTAAAAATGATGATTCAAATCATGGCGTCCTTGACCTAAAGGTATTATTATTATTATTATTATTATTATTATATTATTATTATTATTATTATATTATTATTATTTTATTATATTATTATTATTCTTCTTTTGTAATTGAAACCTCTTATGGAATTGTGCCATATATCCCTCTCTTCCAAATGTCCACATCTTGTATTTTTCTTTTTCCTTCATCCCTACTAATGCCCATTGTTTTTGTCCCTTCCCCTGTTACCTATCACTTCATACATAAAGACCTTCTTAGGTAACCCTTCTTCATTCATTCTAAGCATGTGTGTGCATCCCATCTTATCACCCGTTAAGTTTTTGTTTACACCAGACATCTTTCCTTGCAGCACAAAATTCTTTTATTCATACATTTCTAATTGTATTTTACTCGTCATGCCAAATTTATCTTGACTCCTTGATATGAAATCGATATATGATAATCAATTCACCCACTCCAGTTCGTCGTAGATGCAGATATTCGGGGTTATGGCAAATCTATAATAGAAAATAACTTAAAATGAGTTAACAAAATATTTATAATACAAAGTATTTCTGCAAAACAAAAAACATCTAAGAAGAAAATGACAATGTGACAGTTAAGCCAAATGCTGACTATAGATAACTATAGCTTGGCATTGCTGGGATGGCGACCGAATGACACTTGAGACTGACACCTGATAGCCCTTTTTTGTCTTATTTTACACTTGACTATAAAATTACTAATCCAAGAAAGTCATTAAAGCAATAATAGATTCTTTGGGACTCAAAAATCTCGATTATTGACTTGAAGGTTAGTTGAAAAGTTAATTTTATGAGATGTTACTTTTTAATTCCTAAAAAATTTTCCATATTAAAATATAAACTTTTTATCACAAATTTTCAAGAAATATTTTTCTCATCTCAAAAAAAGGGAAAAAAAAGAAAAAAATATTGAAGATAGAGGAGTAAAAAGGAAGCATAATGTATTAAAATGATAAAAATTCAAAAATAAAAGGATATTAAAAATTAAAAGATTAAAATATGTAAAAGATAAAAAAGATATACAAAATATAAAAGGTAAGAGATAAAAAAAAGAAAAACAGATTAAAAAGATATAAAAGGAAAAAAGTTGTCCTTTAATTTTTGGGGGTCTTTACTCTGCGAGCTTCTAACGTAGTGCCAACTCCTTGCTCTACAGAACAGTGTCAATTGCTCTACACAACAGTGTCAAAAAGTTTAAATGGGAGAAATGACTAAAAAAATAGTATAAATATTAGAGGTATTAGTGGTAGTAGTAGTTCTAATAATAATTAGAGGGTTTGAGCTTATATAGTATTCATAATAGAATTATTATCAATATTTAATGTTCACTATTAGCTGACATGAGATAGTACATTTTCGTCTTGTATTTATTATTCTTATTATTATTATTATTATTATTATTATTATTATTATTATTATTATTATTATTATTATTATTATTATTATTATTATTATTATTATTATTATTATTATTATTATTATTATTATTATTATTATTATTATTATTATTATTATTATTATTATTATTATTATTATTATTATTATTATTATTATTATTATTATTATTATTATTATTATTATTATTATGATTATTATTATTATTATTATTATCATTATTATTATTATTATTATTATTATTATTATTATTATTATTATTATTATTATTATTATTATTATTATTATTATTATTATTATTATTATTATTATTATTATTATTATTATTATTATTATTAATATTATTATTATTATTACTATTATTATTATTATTATTATTATTATTATTATTATTATTATTATTATTATTATTATTATTATTATTATTATTATTATTATTATTATTATTATTATTATTATTATTATTATTATTATTATTATTGTTATTATTATTTATATCGTTATCAATTATTATTGTAACAATTAATTGTATTATAATATTCCAATTTTTACTGCCTTATATTTATAGTTAGATAATAAACATATTATATATTCCAATTTTCATTAAAATTAGAATTAAAACGATTTGGGACTTGGTGTGACTTCACAACTATACCAATAATTATTCTTTAAACCCAAATAGATTTACTTTACATTTTTACATTTTAGGAAAATATACATTATTAAAATAGATTTCTTAAGTAAAAAAAGTCATTGGCTACAATAAATTATATAGTATAGTAAAACCTTAATCCTGATATGATTTCTTTTCTTAATAATGATAATAATAATAATAATAATAATAATAA
This sequence comes from Trachelipus rathkii, assembly GCA_015478945.1. Taxonomy (NCBI): domain Eukaryota; kingdom Metazoa; phylum Arthropoda; class Malacostraca; order Isopoda; family Trachelipodidae; genus Trachelipus; species Trachelipus rathkii. Next base: position 20,742 of record JABUQX010013517.1, read on the forward strand.
TGATAATAATAATAATAATAATAATAGTTGTCATTACTGCTTCATACATTTTATTCATATTCATGCGTTTTTGTTTCATCTGCTTATTATAATTTTTGTTATTATTATTATTATTATTATTATTATTATTATTATTATTATTATTATTATTATTATTATTATTATTATTATTATTATTATTATTATTATTATTATTATTATTATTATTATTATTATTATAAGATTTTTTATTATTATTTTAAAGAGTAATTCTTTAAGGCTGTGCAGAGTTTAGTTTATCACTTAAATGGTTATAATGTTTTGAATAAATGAATCGAATTCTATCGAATAAATCAGTTCGAAAAGCCTTAAATCGACGGCACATCAACGCTTGACATTCGTAGTAACCTGCGTCCATTTGGGTGGCTGGGTCGATCTCCATTTTGCTCTTCACTTCTGTGTCGCTCAGGAACCATTCGTGCACCTGCAATCGTTTAAAATGAACCTTAATAAATCTTCAATGAAACAGAAATGTAAATATTCTATCTAGCAACTATTGTTTTTGACGTTTTAGAAACTGAAAGCGGGGAGAGAGAGAGAGAGAGAGAGAGAGAGAGAGAGAGAGAGAGAGAGAGAGAGAGAGAGAGAGAGAGAGAGGAGAGAGAGAGAGAGACTACAAGTTTAACAAAGTATTGCATTCATAAAATACTAAATGATATAATCTGACAGAAGCGGGGAGAGAGAGAGAGAGAGAGAGAGAGAGAGAGAGAGAGAGAGAGAGAGAGAGAGAGAGAGAGAGAGAGAGAGAGAGAGAGAGAGAGAGAGAGAGAGAGAGATTTTAAGTCCAAAAGAGACGAAATCAGAGAAAGAGGACCTATAAGTTGGATTAAAAGAGAGATAGTGGGACAGTGGAAGATAATCAAGATATACAAAAAGAGAATTTAACAGAAAAAATAGAATGGGAAATTGAGAGACAGATTGAGAGAGATTATGGTTGAGGAGAAAAGAAACAGATAGAGTGAGGAAGATACAAGCAGACAAATAATAATGACAATTTATATATATATATATATACTATTATATATATATATATATTTATCTTTATATATATATATATATATATATATATATATATATATATATATATATATATATATATATATTTACAGTTATCACCACCACCGCTCACGGGCACAGCCCTATCTAGGGGGGGGTGTTATGACACCTAGCAAAATTTTAAACTAACGCAAATTACGGTATACACAGATAAGGGCTTTAAAGTGAGGGGAGACTAAATTGAGAGAAACATAGAAGGATGAAGGGATTACAGAGAACAGAGGTGGCAGGAAAGAAGGAGGCACCGCAGCGAACTAGTCTGGAGTTGCTAATATCAACACAAAACTCATGTGCCGACACAGCACCCCTTGTGCTACGAGGGCGTCTTAAAGGTGGTGGCACGCGAGTGGAAAGTTCCCTCGAGCACTTGCCGCTACGGTACCTATAGAAAAGAGATAAAGCACCAACATCGCGCCGCAAAGATAGAGGGTCAAGTGAACTAGAAAGTACAGGACAGTTTATAAGTCTTTCTGCCTTTGACTCGACCCTATCCAAAAGCCGGGTGAAACCTGAGCCCCCCCAGATATGAGAGCAGTACTCCATACAAGGGCGGATGAGACCCTTGTATAACTGGAGTAACTGTGAAGAGGAAAAAAGGTCTCGCAGTCTAAGCAGAACTCCCAGTTTCTTTGAGGCCGCCCTAGCAACCATTGTGATGTGAGGTTTCCAAGACATTTTTTTGTTTATGTTAAGGCCAAGGATGTTTATATTGTCAACAGGAGAGACGAGAGAACCGTCGAAAGAGATAGGAAAGTTAGAAGGTGTCTTAGAGAGAGGAGATTTGTAGAAGTTGGGTTTTTTAAAGAATTAAATTTCACAAGGTTGAGACGACCCACCCTGAAATTCTATCCAGATCAGCGAGAATAGAATCGGAAAGATTAAGACGAGAGGTAATTCTAGAAAAATGGGGAATAGAATTGAAATGAGTTGAAGAATGAAGGGAAGTCTGAGTCATCGGCACATGAGTGGATAGAGTTAGATGTGCAGACAAGAAGATCATTAATGAAAAGCAAGACAGAACCCTGAGGAACACCACTATTGACAGAAAAGGAAGAAGAAGTCGCCCCATCAACAACAGCCGATATTGAGCGATTTGAAAGAAAAACTAGACATAAGTAAGCAAAGAGAAGGAGGAAACCCAAAGGAGGGAGCTTGGAGAGCAGTGACACGTGCCATACCCGGTCAAATGCCATATGTCGCGCCACCACGCAAGTCTCCCGTAATTCCTAAAGGTGGAAAACCATAAATCTGTTAGATAGAAAGTATAACACCAGTAGACCTTCGAGCGCCGAAAGCCGTACTGGCATCGGAAAGAAGTGAATGAGATTCCAGATGATCTGACAAATGAGAGTTGAGAAGGGTTTCAAAGATCTTAGACAATACAGGTTAGGTTTTTATAGGGCGATAGTTAAAAGGATCAGAGCGGCTTCCTTTTTTTCGGAATAGGTTGGACATATGCGTGCTTCCAACACTGAGGGAAAGTGCTAGTATTGAGGCATGGAGAATATTGAACGAGAGGAGGGGCCAGGACGGAAGCACACTCAAAAACTCGGGGAGGAATGCCATCCGGGCCACCCGCCTTCCTAACGTTCATATATTTCAGGAGCCCATGCACCTGATCAAATGTAATCTCAGGCAAAGGCATAGGACACCTGAGAAGAGAAGGAGGAGGAAGAGGAATACCAGAATCGTCCAGGGTTGAGTTAGAGGAAAATAGGAGGTCAAAGAGATTGGCCTTTTCAGTTGGAGAATTAGAAACAGAACCATCAGATTGAATAAAAGGAGGAAAGGTAGATTTACAGAAGTTGTTGGAGGTGTTTTCGGCAAGAGGCCAGAAGATTTGTCAGTAGGAGAACCAGGGAGGTTAGCGCACTTCGTTTGAAAGTCCGCTTCGCTCGTCGCATAGTATCCCTGCAACGATTTCTAGCTGAATGGAAATTAGCGAGAGTGATAGGAGAACGAGAATTTTTCCAACCCCGATACGCATTGTCTCTAGCCTGAATGGCCAGAGAACATGTACGATCGAACCATGGATTATGAGGAGAGAAAGATTTAGTCGAAGAAGGAATGAACCTGCTCATCCCATCAACGATTACAGCTCCCACCTTAGTAGCAGAAGCCGAAGCATCGCAAGAGGAAAAAGCAGTCGGTCCACTCAGAAGTTAGCGGGGTAGAAACAGCGCGCAAAGCCCTTAACGGGCCCGATCAAAGTGCCAGAAAGAACGCACAAGCAGGATGGAGTTGTTGGAGAGAAAAATTAAAATTAAGAGATATAAGGTCGTGGTCAGATTTACCAATAGAAAGTGTATTTATAGAGAGAGGGACTAGTTAAACATAGGTCAAGTGTGTTCAAGAATTGGTTGGGACGATCCGGAATGTGACCTTAATTAGTTGCTCCAGATCGTTAAGAATGTTGAATGATTCGGCCTCCTCCCCACCTAAATCAGTATGAGAGGACCCCAACCATTCAGTGTTGTGTACATTGAAATCCCCTAAATAGAGGACCTCAGTATTTGGATGAGAAGATATAACAGTCTCGTGAGAAGTAGTAAGATATTCAAAAAAGGCGTGAAAATCTGTTCTGTTAGGAGAACAGTAGCAGAAGCACAAGATTATTGTAGTAGAAGGAAGAAAGATTTTAAGCCACAGAACATCGAAATTAGGTGATTCGAGATTCACGAGACGTGTTACAGGAGTGTTAATGTTAACATAGGCACATACTCCACCCTCTGTTCCATTAATTAATAAAATAGTTATAGTTGGTACATTAAAGAGTTAGAGGACGAATTTATACATATGAGTCTCAGACAAGAGAAAAAGGTTGTAAGATGTCACACACACACATATATATATATATATATATATATATATAATATATATATATATATATATATATATATATAGCTTATGATTGAATAGTGTAATACATCAACAAAGTGGCAATTTTTATGCACTGCAAAGATTCTTTAATCTTTTCAGAGAGAGAGAGAGAGAGAGAGAGAGAGAGAGAGAGAGAGAGAGAGAGAGAGAGAGAGAGAGAGAGAGAGAGAGAGAGAGAGAGAGAGAGAGAGAGAGAGAGAGAGAGAGAGAGAGAGAGAGAGAGAGAGAGAGAGAGAGATTATAACGTTCTTTAAACCTATTTTCAAAAATTTACTCTTTCATTT
>JABUQX010013517.1:30000-42522 GCA_015478945.1 Trachelipus rathkii
GTTATGCATACATACATACATATGATATATATTATTACTTTATAAAATGCAGTTGTAATGTTAGAACTGAGTGTGAGAACGATAGATGGTTTGAGGTGAAAACAGGAGTGAAACAGGGGAGTGTTTTATCTCCACTGCTGTTTATATTATATTTAGACGTGGTGATAAGGAAAGAGAGGGAGAGACTGGGAGAATTTGAAGGGACATAATGGCATATGCGGACGATCTGGCATGTTGGAGCGGGAGAGAGGAGGAGACGATTCGAGGTGGTGGAGTTGTTTACGGAGGAGTTGGGAGGAAGCAGGATGAGAGGATGAACGTATAGAAGACAGAGATATTAACAACAACCGGAGGAAATGAGGAGGTGATGAGGATGGTGGTGAGAGGGAGGAGGTGAAGGCGGTAAATACCTTGCAATTATCTCGGAGGATGTTTTAACAGAAGGGGGAGGTGGAGGAGAGATTACGCGAAGAATGGAAAAGTATGATTAGTTATGAAAGCTGTATACCCCATGATGAAAGATAAAAACATCGGAATAGAAGTTAAAGAAGTGATTTTTAACAGGAGAGCGACGCTGATGTACGGAGCGGAAACATGGACAACAACGAGAAGAGAGTGAGAGTAGAATACAAGCGGCGGAGATGAGGGTATTAAGGAACTGGCGATTGGAGCTAGATATACAGAATATGGAATGAAGTAGGAGAAGATATGCGATGAGAAATAAGATAGAAAAGGCCCAACTGAGATGGCAGGGACATCTGGAGAGGATGCACTTTGCTTTCATGTGTGAGCAAAAGTATAAATTCAAATTTATTAAGGCAGAAGACCAAGGGGAAGACCGAAGAAAAGTTGGGCGGAGTCGGTGGAGGACTCTGGAAAGATGTCAGCTACCAAAAATGAGAGTGCTAAAGAGAAGAGGAATAGTGCAGCAGAGGGATGTCTGGAGAAAGACGCTTGCGCGGCTGACAGGATGAAGAATCCTTCCTGGGAGAGGAAAAAGAAAAAGAAAGAAGAAAGATATATATATATATATATAGATATATATATGGAGTATATATATATATATATATATATATATATATATATATATGAAATATATATATATATATATATATATATATATATATATATATATATATATATGAAAAAGTATGTGAGAGCATTAACAATTAAGTTCGTTAAAAGTGAACAAGATGAATTTGAGCAAATCTGGACGAAAATGAAATAAGTTTGCTAGTAGTGTAAAAGAAGTATGAGGGCGTGCTAAAAAGTAAGTAGTAAGAATATATGTAAACTTGATGCTAGAATAAATATATTATATGGAATGTTATAAAAGCTCATACGACAAGCCACAAATAGTGACTATGTGTATGCTCTACTTGTCTGATATGTCTTTGATAATAAGAATAGCAATCCTGTTACTATGACGGATTGTGTTGTGTGTAATATCTCTTACATAATGGCATATTAGTATAATCAGGGCTATTTTTTTTTTACATCAGTTAATATTAAACGCTGCACGTAACTAAATTTGGATTATCTCAAGGTAAATATTTCGGACTCTTATCTACTTATTGAGCGCTGAGGACTCTTTGATTTGTTTGTTGTCACCCGTCAGATATACATAAAGCTCAAAAGCTAGCGTCAGTTAATTAATATATTTAAAGTTTTTTAAAGGTATTTTGAAGTAATTCCTAGTTATTTGGATACGTAAATTAATAGTAAACCGTTGTGTCGATCGTGTGCTAACTAAAACTCGTCTGAGCTGTATTGCTTTACTTCGTCATATATTACATTGTAGTATAATCTTTTGTCGCATAGTATATATTAGTTTATATTAGTGTTGATTAGGTAGTTAAATTATCGATACTCTGTTTTATATTAAACTTTATCAGTGTGATAGATATAATATATACGTTTGACCTTATTTTCTAAGTGTTTATTCTTCAATGTCTTAGATCATTGATACAATTGTGTTTATAAAAAAGAAAACCCTTACTTTTTAACATTTCTGTGAATGAAAAGATTTAGAAAAGTTATTTAATTAGTTAATTGAACAGCTGCTCTTTTAATTATAAACGTTGAAGCTGGAAACAAAATAAAGCTACAGTACAATTGCTTGGAATTTTTCAAACTTCGAGTAAAGTAAACGAGGTTGAAAAAAAGTGTATTTGTTCTGGGTGGCAGGGTGTGTTTCACTTTTAACGTTTTTTATTGCGAGACTTTCGTAGTGAGGTTTCTTTTTAGACGGTGTTATGTTAACTTGATAAAGTTTAAGTTTACAATTTAAAGTAATGATACGAGAACATGCCATATTAAACAAGACAATAGTTTCTTCCCAAAAACTTTGGAAATTCACTTGAGCCGTAATAATAATTCATCATCTGGTGGTGATTATATGGCGACTGTAATTAAGTGTGTAATGATACATTGTTAAGCTGAAATCGCTATACTTCCAAGCAGTATTTAAGGCACCTTTCAAAATCGTTTGACATTTAATCATAAGTTAATTTATCAGGCCAAATGACAAAATTCGGCAACGAAGAGATTCTCATTTGTTGTAATAAGGCTATAATGTAGTAGATTCATCGTAGTTTAAAATGATTATATGTACTATAGTGTAAAAACTAAAAATCAAGTCTGGTGTGCGTACAAGAGCCTCTCTATCAAAAATTATGCAAAAATCTAGCATTTTTTTTTTGTGAATATATAGTTTTATAATGCCAAGGACATCGCATAAAACATAATAATCGGATTAAACAAAACTCCACAATTCTCCAACAAAGTTACTTAAAGATAGATTATTATAGTCAAAATAATATATATATGATTATATAATATATATACTACTATAATAGCTATTCAGGTTTGACATTTAATCATATGTTAATTTATCAGGCCAATTGGGTTAATGAAATCTAGAATCATAGGTCAATGACAAAATATATTACAAGAAAAATAATGCATTGAAATTAATTGTTTAGCTTTAATACCTTATAAACATCACCATATGTCCCACTCCCAATTCGCTGAATAAGCTCATATTCATCTTGTGGGTTCCGACGACTTATGTCTGCCGACATAGAAGCGCTATTTCCACCTGATCCACTGGCCATACTCGTCTTGGGTTAATTTTAACAATTATCACAGTAAATATAAACAGGATACGATAAATAATGAAAATCCATCTGAATTTTATAAAATGTACAGCTGGAGAATCTATACAAGAAAACTGTTTTAAAAATTAATATACACAAACAACGTAACACGAAAAACACTATTTAATTCTATTTCATAGTTTATTAATATATTTCAGGAGTGAGTATATTTTATCTGTATTAACATTGTACTATAAAATAATAAAATGCCCAAAGTTAGAAGAAGCCGTAAACCACCACCAGAAGGATGGGAACTAATTGAACCTACCCTAGAGGAACTTGATCAGAAAATGCGAGAAGGTGAGTTCATATTTTATGGAATTGTAGATGTAAACTTTTGAGTTATTCATTTCTGTTTCCTGATTATTTGTTGACATTCCTACTCATGTGGGACATGGGAGTGATGCTCTCATAGGGTAGACATTCAGACTCTGTTCGTATAGTTTTCAGAGTCGTCCATGGGCGATATTTATATACAAAAACTTATCCGCAAGTTTACATTCAAGATTTTGATTTCTTACGTTCCCTCATTTTTAATTAAATTCCGTATATAGCTTATTCCTGGTACAATGTTGAAACCCATTCGTGTTGGTCTGGATATTTCATGGGGAGATGGCCCAACAAAGACGTGTATACAGCATTTCAATGTTGATATGCACATGAATCATGAGTCCGTCTATTTAGTATGTGAATTATCGTGTATTTCACCCTTGTTTTCCATCTTTAGCAACTGGTACTCTTGATTAGATAGTTCTGACTGATTCGTCTACATCTGATGACACTACTTGTTTTTTGCCGAAGTTTCCAATGCATCGAAGGACAAGAATGAAGTCTTTTACGAATATCCAAATATCTTGTGTGTTTATTTCTGTTAATTTAGATTGGAGGGTAGTGCAAGGTAAGTAGAAGATTCTGTTTACGCAATTAGTGTGCTTATTACAAATTTAATTATGTTCACTCAGTTCTTATTTTCAGGATTATGGGTGGTGAGATGATATAAAGTGTGAGCCTTCAGCGATTGAATTGAATTTTACCCTATATCCTCCTACAATGATACAAACTTTCCTGTCTAACTGAAGAAACTTTTAAATAAACAGCTAAAAATTTAAAAAGATTTTTTCAACCCACCAGAAGAAAAGAAAACAATGCCCTTGTATATATGTACAAAGTGAGTAACAGCATGACGTTTGATGTATCTCAGTCCTAAAGTCAATATGCTTTCATCTACAAGATATTGCACTATCTCAGAATCCTACGATTAAGGACAAGCTTTCATCTAAAATACATTCGTATATTTATTGAAGGATATTTCATAATTATTAATATATATACTATATAGTATATCAATTAAGTTTATAAAATATAACTCATATATATATATAATATTAACTAGACCATCATAGCTGTTCAATATAATATATATATATATATATAATATATAATATATATATAATTTATCTTATATAAACTTGATTTGAAATGTCATACAGAAGCTGAAAACTTAGGGTAAGTAAAAAAAAGTACGAAATGGTTTATATTGAAATGAAATAATAAAATTTAAATTAGTGTTATTTGATACTATAAATACAAAAGTAGTGACGAAAATGTTTACAGAAATGAACGAAATAATAATGAATAATCAATAATAATAAAATGCTTTATTCAGAAAATAACAGTTTTACATTATTGATTTTAAATAATAATAATAATAATAGAGTTAGTATATAATAATATATAATTAACAATATAATTAAAAATAATAATAATAATAATTAATAATAAAATAATAATCATAATATGATAATATATAATAATAATAATAATAATCAAATAATATAAATAACAATAAAAAGTAATAATAATAAAATAATAATAATAATATAATCGTAATAATATGATAATAATGTTAAAACAATATAATATAAATAAGAATGCTAAATATATTTAAGATAATTAATAAGATAATTTTAATAATTAAGTAACTAATTAACATATAATTATAAATAACAATATAATATATATATGATCTAATATTTCTAATATATATATTAATCATATATAATATAAATATAATAATAATATATAATATTATTAATTATTATATAATAATATAATTATATATATATAATAATAATAAAATATGAATAATAAATTTGAATGATTGTAATGCCAGATTAAGACTTTTAATAATTAATATAATATAGTTAATATAATAAATATAACCAAAGAACACTATTAGATTATAAAGTTAAATAATAATAATAATATAATATAATAAATATATATATAATAATATCAATATAATGATATCAAATAATAATAGATAGGGCTGGAATTGTTAGATTTTACGTACGTTAAGTCGCTTTAGTGTTAGTGTGTTATATTTTATGTTATCGATAGATAGTTTTTATTTTCATTTAGCGAGAAGTTATAGTTTTTTATGGTCTTTTTGTGTTTATTGGCATCAAGTTTTAAAGTTTCGCTGCGTTATAGCTGACGCTTTGAGTGACTTTTTTTGTATCTAACAGGAAAGGGAGGTTTAGAGTATTTCATTATAGATTTATTTGATTTTTTTCTGTTACCTCTTATTCTTTGTTGGGTGAAAATTTATGCTGCAAGTTCGCATCATATTGTTATATTAATTTAAATGTAATTATTTCAGGAGTGATAGTATTTTGATTTTATCAAGATGTGTAAAACTGACAATACTTATTAGGTTTTTTGTAATAATGGTTTGTGTTGGCCTGATAATGTCTCCTTGCTATTGTCTAAGGCGAATAAATGTTTGGATTGCATTACAGATTGTTTACTGAGTTAACTTGTGGTACCGGTAGTATAAGGAAGAAAGGACATGTAAGTTAAGCTTTGGTGGTATTAGTGCGATAGTAATCTTTTTCTAGAGGAAAGAGTAAATATTTTTAAATTTTAGTAGTATCACGTGTTCTCGAAAGAAGAGTGTTTGTTAATTTTCTTTAAATGTAGCTTTTACCTTTTACATATTCAGTATCTTAGCATTTGCAGCCCTATTCATTCTACATTGTTAACTTTAATACGTAATATGGTTGTTTAATGGTTTGTATGCTCTAAAGAGAGATCGTAGGATGTTTATTTAAATTCAGAGATGCCTTTATTAGGATATTAAGTTTTCATTTCTTTCTTTGTTCTTTGTGTCTATGCTTTACGAGATAGAGAATTTTGATATTTGTTTATTTTATTTAATATGGAAGTAACGATCAGCAAAAGAGACTGAAAGAGCGTCATGAGAGTTGAACAGATCATTATATGTTATTAGAGTAAATATAGATTAACCTGGTTCCAAGAATCTTGAGCCTGTAGTACGCTTGTGTTTGATGTTTAGAGTATGAACTGTTATTAGTTTCATTTATTTTTACGTTATTTGTTAGATAATCTACTTATAAGAGCCTATTGAACCATTGTATTGTCCCCTCAAGTACATTTTGTTCATGATTCTCACTTAAGTAGTATGTCATGATCAATTCATGTTCCAAGGCTTTGTGCATTAATAGATGTGATGCAGGGAGTTGATAGGATCTTATATTTTATATTTCTGTAAAGTTTTTCGGTTAAGCAAATGAGGGATCAGCAGTTGAGCGTTCTTTCTACAATCAATTGGTAATCCACTGAGAATGTGTTTGAAATAAAAAATATTCTGTAACTGATTGAAATATATTTTCTCAAAAATATTTTACTAATCATGTTTAGTGAATGCTCAATGTTGTATCTGTATTTATTTCTGTCTATGCTGAGAGTTCTTCATTTACCTCTAACTTTTTTACGTTGTTGAAATATATTTGTGAAACTGCACACAACTCATGATTCATTGAACAAGTGTTTTTAAAGGGGTGGCTATATTGTCGGCAGCGAGTTTGAGGGATGTGAATTTGGGAAAGAGAATGAAAGTCACATTTTTGTTTTTTAATCCCAGCGATAACTTACTTTTACCTCTATAACTAAAAATTAGAAATAAGAAAATGGGTATACGTAGTCTGGGATGAAAGTTTCATTATGAATTTGACTAGGAGGGGTTGTGTCCTCTTATAGATTGTGCTTACCAAGACGGTTTACGAATATTTCGTTTAAGATCCATTCTGTGAGTAGATCTATTTATTTTTATGGTTTAATACTGATTGCTTAATGAGATTCTTTTTATACATTGTGACTTTTTTTTGTTTATTGCTGGACTAATTATTGATTAAACCCAGTGCCTTCGAGTCTTTGTTAGCATCCTGGAATATTGTTTAGAGTGTATTTTCTCTGCTGCTTTCTACGAAATGCTGTATAAATTGTTTATCTTTTGTGTATAATACACTTGAATGGTATAAATTTTGTTTTAGTAAGTTGGAGAGTTCTGATATTTTTGCTCCGCACATTAACCGACCTTCAATAGTAACAAAGAACCCTTGATCCAATAACATAGACAGAAACACTAAGCTTGGCATCGCAACACTCAACTTAGGAAACCAGTTCTCCTAAGACAAATCTGTCCCATACCTACCTCATAGTTTCCCACTTATGCAGAGGACTATCTCTTTGTTCCTTAATGTCGCCTCCCCTATTATTCAAATTACAGAATATAGAACATATCAATAATATACATAGATAAACACAAAGAAAAGAATCACGCGAAGTTAAAGATTATTCGTTAAAACACAGAGCATAAAATTTTTAAACAAAAACCATTAACTCTCAAGGCTTAAAAAATGACACTTAAGAAGAGAACTCGCCGTAAGTCTATCCACGAGACAACAGGCAATGGCTTCAGATAGATTGTACCCAATAATCCACAGCTATAGACAACCCAACTATACCTCTAATAGTCTGCAGGATACACTAGCTCATTTAGAATCTTCCTATAACTTATCTTCGAATTTCATCTCGACCTCCCAAGTGTTTCCTCACTCACCCCCCACAAGCGTGATGAAATGGTACTCCAAATGGAGCTTGAAGTAGTGACCCATTACTCTTTCCATTGATTCTGGTGCTTCCAAGAAAGCAATGAAATGTTCCAACGCAAACGTCGTTAAAGTTACAGCGTTCTGGATTAATCAGGTAGGCATGAAGTGAGAAGCCAGAAGTCACCATTTTATCAAACTGTCCCAATAATCCAAAATCATTCGCATGATGATTACTGGCAAATCTCGCCATTGTCGAAACTTGTCAATCATACACTATATTGGATCAGAATATCTAAACAAACCCTTTCTTAGATACACCTTGCGATGAACTTCCTCCTACATTTCATGCAAACTCCAATCCCTTCAAACATTATCCTGAATCTGCTCGCTTGGCAGATACTACGCTCCATTAATAACATGACTGATTTCGGTTGCTCTTTCCACGAACCACCAACTCATCCAATAATTTGGACTCGGTTGACTCAACTTATCTCGCAACTCTGGCAAAGCCTCCACCAATACTAATGAAAACTCCTTCCCAATAAGCAGTCGTGGCAACAGAAGGCAGTAACTTCTTTACCATACCATTATATTGTTGCCCTCCTCAATCCGAGATCAGCAGCGTTCGCCCTTCCTCTTCTATCTCGGAATCGTACCTCGCAATAACCCCTAATCGAGAGAGGATAATTGTTCTCAAAAAGCCGATTATCAAAAACATTTAATAACCTTTGGCATTTTCAAACTTTCTTCAAATGGAATTGTCGTGAGCTATTCTAATTTTGAAGAACTTGTTCACTAATAAACAATAAACAGTAAAAATTGCATATTTTATTACAGGACTTAGATCTAAATGTCATCGCGCTTTTTTTCAAACTGGCCGCCTATCCCGTCGACATTATTTAATGCGATAACTCTAAAAATTAGGTGACAATGAACACGCGCATAGGTGCAGAATAGCTCATTCATGAATCTGTTCCCCTTATTCTTGCAGTTCCTATTAACATAATTCATACGGTGGCAGGAATTCATTTGACGAACTTATTATCTGTCAATTGCTCTGGCTCCGGAGTGTAAGTGAATATATACTAAGGTAGACTTAGCTGCTCTTTTCAAACAGCTCCTATCGGGCTATCTAGGAACTTCAATTCTGTCGCCTTGGGGCGACTCTCTCAGCTCATCGAACTCTAGTCCATTACTCGCCTTCTAATTTAACTCCCTCCTTTTCTCCTGGGATGCTTTAAACACCGGATCATTCCCTGACATATGAAGTTTATACATACCACCTTCTTCCTGTATTGATATGTTCCGTTTTGTTCCATTGTTCAATAATGGATCGGTCTTACTGGTATTCAACTTGTATTATTTTATACGCAGTGCAATACCAATCGCTTTAATATGTTTGTATCTATGCCAATAGTATAAAACACTAACTCCAGTAGGCGTTAAATAGAGGCGAAGTTGGTCGCTTAAACTTTAAATCAACACATCCTCCACGTTCTCCTTCATACAACGGAATATACACTGTTGGAATAAGATGCTATTCGAGTATTCCAAGCAGTTTTTGTAGTCATATCTTTATGTATGTGCACATTGCATTCACAATCTCCGAGGGCAAGCGGTCGGCAACCCCTTGGTTTTCGCAAAGAATCGAGCAAGCTAATAACTGCGAGAAGAAGAAAACTTACGAATAAATATACCGTACAATCAAAAAAACTGTTATTTCTTTTTCAATTGCAGTCTGGCGAGGATCTCCTAATTAACGCAAACATCTTACGTAAACAATTTTTTTCTGACTTACATTCCACGTTAGCTTTTTCTACATATGACCTTTCTTTTAGTGTGTAATGAAGGTTCACAGAAAATATTCTGCGTGCCCAGCAAGTTCCGCAACCAGCCAGTCACAGTTGGGCCTGATATATCGCCTCTATAACGACGGCTCTTTAGCGCTGTGGGCGTATTACTGCAGATGCACTTATGGTATGAAGTTTGCTAGCCAATTCTGAACGTTTTTGTGTTTTCTCTCGCTATCGAGTAGAACATTCAAAAATTGAGAAGCTAACACTGACTCTGCACTCTCTCAACAGTCGAAAAGGGGACAGATTATACCTATCTACTTTTATACAACACTTTTGCAGAGTATCAAACTGCTCTGGCGAATAGTAAAGACGGAGAGAAGAAAGACATGATTTTTGTTGATCTATATAGCGTTCTCCTTCATCATCCATCCTAAGAGCTTCAGCATCTTCTTGAAAAGGTGCTCTAGAATGGATGATTATTTTTCTTCTATTTGGCTACAGCTTTTGTAAATTCCTATTCCCAAACCTGGAAATAATCCGTTGGCGGACAACCAAAAACAAATTTCGCTGACCCCGTAATTCTCGTAAATTAATAGAGAATGGTTTCATCGCTTCTCATGTTCTGCGAGAGTCCTTCCAACCTTTTCAAATTTCCTAATTTGTCTTCCGTCGGCAAAAAGTCGTTGTGTCACACCCAAGAACTTTGCGTTACCAACTAGAATAGTGACAATCCGGGAAGGCCTCTTCTCAACTGAGGGATGTTCTTGGTGTCTTCTTCGCCTTAAAAATGTGACTTATGAACGAAAAGCGGAAATCATACTTTATTACTTCTAAACGCTCATGGCCGTTCGCGTGATATCTCCTCTTGTGATATTTATTTAGAATGTACTTCTGTCAAATAGTTCATCCAGGTTTAGGAGTGTCTCTTCTTTTATGTCACGTAACAGCTATGGAATTGATTGTTCTTGACTGAAGGCGTTTCCGCAGGCATGTTTTAAAGTGTATCGTAACTATTATGCTCTCGGATTTAATTGCACTCTCTCTCTATTGTCGATTTCAACCATACGACGATCAATGTCTAACACTGGATTATTATTCTTTTGTATGACCTTTGCATTATACTTACAACAGCCACACCAGGTTCTTTAATCTTAGTACGTGGTAGCTTTACATCTTCATATTCCGCTCCATTAGATAATATATTACAATTTGGTGTACTCCGCACCATTTCTATACCCTCACTAAAACCTCCAGCGGTGGACTTTTTATATGATGAACTGGTCATAAATCGTGATCGACCTGCCACTTCTTCACATGCGAATCCATATGTACCTATATGGTGTTAGCATACCCTGTAAATTTCATACATAGTTCAAATTCTCTAGTGCTTGGTTTTTTATTGTTAATCCAATGCATAATAATATCTAACATATCCATCGGACTATTAGAACACTCTCGCTCACACGACTTCGTCATACAGAACAGGAGTTGACTTATGAGTTTTCTAGGCGTCATCTTCAGGCTTTATAAATCTTGGATCGATAGATAGCAGTTCCCTTTTACGTCTATATATCGTCCTAAGTAGAGATACAGAATCTTTGCGCATATGGCATGTGATAGGGAGATATTGGGTCAGGTCTCTTCTTCTGAGCTTATCTTGCTTCATGCTGAACTATAGCAAATCCCATCTCGGCAATAACGGATGTCTCGTGGTGCTCATTCATCAAAAGGGTGCCTCTACACGGTCTACAGCAAGAGGCTCGACCTTCTGTAAAGTTGAAAGTCTCAAATGTGATGCCCACTCTCTCTTCGAGATGACGATAGTAGTATGTTCATTAGTGCACAAAGTAACATTCGGTATTTCAATATAACCGGCGCATATACGTTTGCTATGTTACTATTATCCTAAGGTAGTATTGTTTGGATTATCCCTATTATTACTGTGGATAATTTTGCGAAATGCAGTTACATGAACATCTTAATTTATTAACATCGCCTCTCTAGTAAAATAAGTTGCTGGCATTTTTCTCTTGTGAGGAGTAGTAACACATACCACCTTGGCTATTTTGGAAGAGTGATTTCTCAGCTCTCAACACAATACATGCTT
Source organism: Trachelipus rathkii (assembly GCA_015478945.1). NCBI lineage: Eukaryota > Metazoa > Arthropoda > Malacostraca > Isopoda > Trachelipodidae > Trachelipus > Trachelipus rathkii. Next base: position 41,978 of record JABUQX010013517.1, read on the forward strand.
GTCATTTGGTTGCCTTTAGATACCTGATACGCTTTCTTCCCAAGCTTCTTTGGCCACTTCGGTCTTGTATATACAGCATCCGGTTTTCAGTAGGTCTCATCTTCGTGTAGTGTCATCGGGTGTCAACTTATGTTACTTTTGCGCATTGTTTATAATGGCTCTAAAGACAGGGTGAAAAGTTGGTCGGATTTGATCTGTATTTCCTGACCGCAAGCTCTCCATACACCATCTGTCGCCATTTATGCCTCGAATTCTTTTTAGAGGTGTGAATTATCGCTTGTAATGATTACAACTGTATGCTGCGAACTTCGTAAAACTGTAAGACCTAACTAACGCACAAGCTAACGCTGTATAGATCATTTATTCAGATCAGCTTCACGTTCCGCTCCAAGTCGCATATAAAAACATAGCCTGAATTCATATTCTCAGGAACATACAGATCATTCTGCCGTACATACAATTCCTCTATCGCAGGATGCTGCCTACCTCTCTCTGAATAAGAGAAAATCAATCAAGATTTAGGCTGCTTGACACCCTCTCTTCAT